>JAPDSC010152417.1:0-17751 GCA_026290005.1 Latrodectus geometricus
AACGTGAAAAGATTTTTATTACTAAAATAAAAATCATGTCTGTCATATTCGTTTTCTTGTACAAAGTAAATATGCAGTATTCATTTAAAAGTCATAATTGTATATATTATTATATTAAATGGGTAGTTTTGATAGTAATGCACATGAATCCAAAAGCATTTTATACCTTCTTTGCATTACATAATATGTACTGAATTTTATATAAATTATCTATACATTATCTCATTTTCTTTTTACCTCAATCCTGCATGAGATATTTTAAAATAAATTTATTCATTTGTAGAAAATTATCTTTTAAGGTTGAAATTTCTTTAAAATTAATCAGAACTATTTTTATTTGTCTTAATAAATATTGTCAAATATTAAATTTTTAAGTAATTTACGTTTTTTTAATACTTTTTAAGATAATATCATAAAAGTTTGATTCTGTTATATAATATATTTGTAATTAATTGGGCAAAGTTCTCTGAGCAAGTTTCTAACCATGCATATGTAATTAATAAACTTATATCTCATGAATTCATTTTTCTTTTGAGTATTCTTAAGAACTCTTGTCAAGTACTCCATCCTCAATGTGTTCCCCTCTTAATGCACATAAGAATATCCCTTCATTAATTCCAAAGGAGTGCTTTTAATTATAGTTTACTTAGGATATTTCAAGGTATTTTCTGGATTTATTCGTCTTCCCTAAACAAAGTTCAATATAAATCTTCAATTATTATACATATATAAAATGCAAAACTATTCTTTATTCTTTTGCAAAAATATTTTATATTCATGGCTCATTCATTTAATAAAGGAAATATTTTAAAAGTTATGTCCAAATCAGAATAATCATGAATATATTACATTTATACTTATTTTATATTGATTGCTTCAAAAACCCTGCAATTAAACAAATATGTATTGATTAATATGAAAATTTGCATATTGAATATGATAATACATTGTGTTTTGAGAAACTATCGTTGAATCTTTTGTGGATATGAGTGTATTATAAATACAGTTACAGATACTGAAAAAACTAAATTAAAAATTTAGTTAAATCCTAGTTAGTAAATAATTGAAGAACTCATCATTCAATGTCAGTATATAATTCAATTAAAAAACAAAATATAGGAAATGAGGCAAGATAAGATAGAAAGATTAAATACGCAAAACATTTTAAGAAATAGATATTTGGTGAAGTGTTTACCTACTTTGTTCGGTTTGATTAACTGATTACCAGAGGTAAATTACCTTTATTAAATAACGATATTTTAATTTGTTATAATTTTTCAAAAACAGTTTATGCCATATTGGGTTTGCTTGTATTGGCCTTCTCAAAGTTATTACTTGCATAGTTTATCATTAGCAAAACAACATATTTAAATTTTAATTTGTATCATTTATTTCAAAATAAAAAGCTGCAAAAAGGAAAGAGTAATTTCAAAATATATATGATTAAAAGGAAAAAAAATGTTTACAATATACATTTCAAGCAACACTGACTTGAAAGTAACAACAGTATAATTAATCAATGTAGTTTCTAAAAAACAAAGCAAAATATCTTATAACTAAACGCATAAAATTAAGAGGTCCAGCTTCTTACGAGCATTCAACATGACTAAAAATAATGTATCATTTAAGAAATGTGCGTTTTTATAGGTTATGCAAAATTCTAGATTTAAAAATTATTAAATATTTTAATAATAAATAATTTGAAATAATAAATAAACTTGACCACTTGAAAGAAAGGTTTTTCTAATTTATATTTGCATGAATTTTATCAATTTAACACTTTTAATTACATTAAAGTAATTATTTTATCTTATTTCTTTATTATTCTTTCATTAAGTATTTAAATAACAAAGAAGTATTCCAGAAAGAAAAAATCCTTTTAAATTTTGATTCAGAAAAACAATAAAATTTGCTCAAAGTCCTTTAAAATTTTTGATATTGCAATGATAAGCATATATCAAAAGAAAGAATATTATTTAGTCCAGATTAAATTAGCGATGATGGTAATAATATTTTAGTAACAAATAAATTAACATGAATAAGGTATACAATTTAAATCTTAAATAGCTGCATTCATTATCAAACATTTACGTTATTAGCCATTTATACATTAATTAGGTTTTCACAATTATTGTTTTTTTACAGTGTAAAGTATATAAAAATAATATATTTTTAAACATTAAAATTTTTAAACTTATTATATTTCAGCATTATACATGTTAATATGCATAAATATGCATAATTAGCTAATAACAGTGCTTTTAAGCGAAAACGGTCCATAACATTCAAGAAATATTTGAAATACATTAAGTTGAAAATCTTGTAATTTGAAAATCTTCTTGAACTTTAATTAGAATCAATTACAGTTCAAAAGAAATAAAAAAAGTTCTCCATATGCAATTTCGAAGATTTAAATTGAGTAGAAAAGCTTAAATGTATTTAAAAATACTTTTAGAGATTCCTTAGAAAGCAAGTGAATTAATTTAGAAGTTTTAAAGATATTAATTGATTTTTTGCTAAAACTGAATTGTTAAATTATCCAATTTCTTTATTCAGATATGTATTCAAGGTTTAAACATGACTTAAGAAAGAATTCTTCAGTGAGCGATTGATCTTACTTTATAAAACTTTTCAATTTTATCATTGGCAAGATCCCAAGCTATGTATCAAGCTTTTTTTCTTTTCAACGTGCGATAGAATTTATCAATTTTTATTTTTTAAAGCCTCCTTTATTTTCAATTGTTTGGCATTTTAGATAATCACTTTCTTTAAGGCTTTTCTATGAAATAGTGGCAACTTAGGCTTATATATTAAATTAAAGTGCATAGAAATGCTACTTTTTCAGCAAAGGACGAACACATCTTAATTAAATTTAAATTCTTAGAGATTAAGATGCTTTTTAATCTACGAGATTAAAGTTTTCTTTTTTTATTAACAATGATCAATAAAATTAGTTTTTTTCCGATATTAATGTTTCGTCCCAAACTTTTTTCTTTATTAAATCTTCTTTAAAAAAATTCAATATAAAAAAGGAAGTCTTAAGATAAAATTGAAACAGATAATTGGTTTAAATTTATATAGCATTATGTTTAGTTCAGTTTTTTGTTTATATTTCTATTATATTTGTATGAAAATTGTATATTGAACGATATTAATTTTTTTTTATTGTTGTAAAATAAAAATTAAAGAATGCTTAAAAAAATGCAAAATAAAATTTCTATCTGTATTGATTGCTTTTGAATAAAAAATGTATTTATATATTTAAATCATAAATGTTGTGTTTTTCTAATTGTATCATTAATGCTTAATAAGTTGCAGGCTAAATTACATGACCAAACAAATCGTAAAAAAGTATCCTATTATCAAAGTATTGCACATAAGAGTTGTTTACGCAGTTTCCGTCAACGCCCTGCTTATTTTACATTGCAAATAAGGAATAAATCGTTTTGTGTGACAAACAAAAATATGTCGCTGTCATGTGCATATTTACTCAAATAACGTGAACAGAGGAAACAGATAAAAAAGAGTACTTAAGTAAAGGCTGATTATTTTTAAACGATGCTCTACCAGGACACCAAGGCTCACAGATTCTTTGATGTTGTTGAATCACATTAAAAACCGACACGTTTCCCTTCACATGCGAAACGATAATTTACCCGGGTAATCGGGGCTTCCTGAGCACTCTCGTGACGTCACGAAATCGCACATTTCTGCCCAGCTTTTGTATCCATTACCTCCGTCACGCCACATGTAAAACGCAATGTTTGACACGTGATGTCCCGGCGAAATGCAAAGCGCAAGGTAAAATGTTTAAGGTTGGAATGAAATCTGAACTTGAATATAATATTCAGCTGAAAGTAAATTGTTTTAGTTTTCCTCCACAATAAGTAATAGTTTTTAGCACTCTTAAAAGAAACTCTAATTTTATAATGTTTTCTTTCAAAATTTTTAATTTGTTGATGAATTTTAATTTGGTCTTATATCGTCAAACAAATTTCTTACTAATAATTTGATTTTAAGTTAATATATGAAATATATAATAAAAATATTAATTATAAATATAAAAATATATATTATCACACAAATATTTCAAATATAATTTTAATTATTCAATTGTGTTCCAAATGCATTAAAAAAAATTATTATTTTCATTTAAGAAAATTTATGTTATTATGCTTCATGAGTTAATATTTATTTCGTGAGTTAATAATTTGTGGTAAACAATTTGCGATGCAATAAAAGAAAGTTTTGAAGTTTATTTTCTGATATGAAATTTAATTCAATTACCTATTGCCAAATATTATGTAATGGCTTATATTTTAGTATTTAAAATTAGTTTTTGTGGTGTTAAGGGTCTTCAGAGATTGTCATATTTAAATTTCTTGCGAAATTTGAAAAATACATATAGAAAAATTCATTTGTGCTTCACAAAATATCAATAATATCTAAGGAAATAATTTAAAATAACGGTGTGATAACTTTTAATTCTATACATATATTATCACTTACAGTAATAATAAGTTATATTGAAATATTATGGTTTCCCCTATCGTATATTTGATATTTAAAATAGGATTAATAATTTTAGCATTTTACGTTATATCTGAGTTATTCCAGTTTATTCAATTTCAACAGTTTTGATAACTAGCAAATGTTTTCAAAAATTTAATCACTTATATATTACATTTATACCTTCCAAATTCTTGAATTACTACGCGCGCGTATCCAAACTTTCACATAATCATCAACTAAGCTTGATATACAGAGTAATTCCCTATGAAACAATGATATTATTCACATAAAGATTTAATATTTATAAAATATTAATAATTCATCACTTTCGATTGGGGTAAGATAATCAGATTAAATATTCATAGAATGAAGTGTGAGACAGTTTCATAATGTGTATCACATCATTGGGATTTTGAAGATAAATCAACTACTGAATATTGAGTTTCACTGTTTTCAAAGATCCCGCTTTGAATCAGCGATGGTTTGTATAATTCACATTTTGTCGAACTTTGTAAATCTCTGAATGTTATACTACAATTACTTTACGGTTAAGGATTTCATTAAATCACATAAAAGCAGAATGTTAAACTGAAAATAACATGCATTATACAAATTGAATGTATATATGTTTATTATACCTTGTTAAATTCAAATATAAAAATTTAAAAACATTCAACCATTTTTAATTCAAAATTAATAAATTATCTGATTCCATTTTAAAATGAAAGGCATAACTATATATAATTCATGAAATTGTTGTTATGATTTTAAAAATTTATTTAATTAATTTTACTGAATTTATATAGTACTATCTTTCAATGGATTAAAATGATTTGTATTTTTTCAATAAAATACTTTTAACATTTGGTATAGGCCTGGGTTATTTTCTAACATTTCATCTTGTTAATTCTATTTATATGCTTGAATCCATTTATTTTATTTTCCAACAAATCAGTTATTTTTTGCACGTTTATAAATTATACTAATGTTTTAATTAATTATGTAAAATCATCTTGTAAAATTCTGCTTGTGAAAAGACTGCAGTCACTTTATAAATCCAAATTTATAACAATCTTTATAAAAAGGATTAATGCAAAAAATAAATAATTTTAGTTAATAATCACAACAATCATATTTATGGAATTTTATTAAAATAATTATTTTACTTTTATAAATTTAATTTTAATTTGATTAATGGTAAATATATTACTATCCTGTGACGTCATTAGCTTGTGACGTCATTGTATCATAATTATTTTTGGGTTTTGACAAAGGGTTTCTATTATTTTATTTAGTGTAGAATTTACAGTGAACCTTTTTTTTTTTTACTTTTATTACCCTTAACATTTATTAAATTATAAATGAAAGAATAAAATCTGAATTTTACACAGAAAACATTATATAGAAATAATTTTTCGCTTCTTTTTTTTCTAATATTAGCTATTTAATAACAAACTTATAGGAATATGAATTAATGATAGATAAAGATATTTTTTGTTTTAATACATATAATTTCTTATTTATTCTTTGAAATAATAAATTACATAGAGAAAATTTTTTAATCATTTTAAGTTACCTATCGTACACGATGATCAAGTCAAATGGAATTTAGTGCCTGTTGTTTATTCTCAACTACTGCAGGTATCCATAGACGGTATGAAATTAAACCCAAGTTATTATGAGTTTAGTATACTGTAGGTTTTCACTTAGAAACTAAAAATACTTGAATAAATAAAGGATGATCATTTCAATTTAATTACTCTTTACTAAGCAAATTTTTATGCAAAGAATTAATGAGAAATCAATAAACTCTACATTTTGAAAATAGGATGACGTGTTTTTCTTCACATATTTACAAACAGCTTGGTAAACTGATGTAAAAGATAAAAATATGCATTTCCTTTATTTGTTAGTGGATAATATATTTCAAAATTCGTAAATATCTGCAGTATCAGCTAGTTTTATTTTGTTTTTTTATAAAATGATATATAGAAGCAAAAATGTAATTTAGGCATTCATTTCTTATGAAGGAAAAGTAAGCAAAAACTTTTATTATGAACAATATTTCATTAAAAACAATATTTACATAATGATAAGTAAAAGTAAATATCTTCATATTATACAAGGTAATTTTTGGTCACGATTACTATTCAAGTCTTTTCCCCAACTACACGTTATAAGTAAATTGAGAAGCTAATAACTTTACATTTCAATCTGAAAATATTATCAAGCAAGTTACCCTTATTTTTAGTCAACTGATATTTAGCATGAGGTTTAATGGAGACAAGTCACGTTGGTTGTTCCAATATCGTTAAAAAATCAAGTAATATAATCCATTTCCTGACTTTAAAGTGACTTCCGTGTTTTACTTAGTGTGTACATTCTAAAACCATTCACTAACTGACCTGAGTGTTTAAACCAATATTCAAGAATCTTAAAATAACCCCTTTAAAAAGATGTATATATGTAAACTTATAAATTATTTCATATCATTTTTACTATATTGCTTTTTCATCTTTAAAAATAAGTTTAATATGCCAACTACATGTGAAACGTATTTACATGAATATACTACCTCTGACGGATTACAATTGACTTTATGTTATTTTCACGGATGTAGATTGACCTAACATAAAATATATTACATTAATTATATTATTAGATAAATGGACTATCATCTCAATCAGGTACTACAAATATTTACATTACTTGATTATCATATAATTTTATTAAATAATATCCAACATTACTCATTAAGTTTTAAAAATATATACGAAATTAAATTTTTATACATTATTTAAAAGCCTCTGAGTGCAATAAAAATAATTATTAAAAATAATAATATTATTACAATCATGGTAATATAATCTACTCAAAATATTGTGTGATAGTTATAATAAATTTATTTAAAGTATTATTTTTGATTCAGACTTGTTCCTTGTTTATACTAATTCACCTGCATTGAACTAAAATACATAAAAAATCAAGTTAACAATATTTTCATTGTTTCATTAAGTTAATAACTAAGCATTTTAATTTTGAATAGTCATGTTATAAACTTTAAAAATTTATGCAGGAGCAGTAAATTTGTAAATATTATTGGAATGTTTAATTTAAGAAATAAAATACCACACCAAGGTACAGCATAAAAGTTCTTTTCTATATTATTAAACGTTACTTCTAACTATTTTAAATGTTGCATTGATTATAATGTTTAAAAATTATCATTGAATACCAAATAATGAAGAAAATTATAATGCTTA
The DNA here is from genome assembly GCA_026290005.1 of Latrodectus geometricus. Classification (NCBI taxonomy): domain Eukaryota; kingdom Metazoa; phylum Arthropoda; class Arachnida; order Araneae; family Theridiidae; genus Latrodectus; species Latrodectus geometricus. The sequence goes on from JAPDSC010152417.1 coordinate 7,776, forward strand.
TAATTTAATTGATATTTAATTTCTCTACTGTAGCTGATAAATTATGCAACAGCAACAGACAGAACAAGTGTTTTCAATTTGTGCAATTTAGGAATTTATTGAAAGACACTTGTCATATAAATTTTTATTAGAAACATTTTAATGGATTTTCATTGAGAAGGATATGTTTTCTATAAATTATAAATATTAAAATTTAACCTCAAATTTATTATCAGCAATTTATTTCCATTTGAGCTGTGTTTTCAGTAACAGATTTGTAATTCAGATCTCAAAACTTATGTTGAAATATCTTACATTAGCAACAATAAGGACTTTGCAAATTAATTAAAATTATATGTGTCAGAGATTTAAAAATACATTGAGATCAGATTATGTTAGTAGAATCCAAGTAAAACACCACTTAACAAGTTGTGCACACGATTTCAAGATTGCTTGAGATTACAATAAATATACCCTTAAAATTTGAAAGAATGGGCGGCATCCAGTGGTCAGACAATAGCCAAAAGTAGAAAAGAATACCATGTTATTATCATAATATCAGTCAAAGCAGTGATATCTCTAACAATTGATTAAATATGACTCTCTCAAGGTTACAAAGGTTATAAAAAACTTTAAGCTCAACTCAAATGGGGCGAATTTGTCTTGCAGCCTTTGTCATTATTCTCACAAGTTTGATGATCATATTTGTTAGCTATTCTAAATCTAATAACAATTCTCATTTATAATATTGTCTTTACAATGAAAAAAAAATCAATCTATCACATCATTTTAAAATTAGAAACAAAAATTATATACTTAAAGAATATGTGGGAAATTTTAAATAAATCAAAAAGAAGAAAAAGGAAATTTTTAAAAGGAATTTTTGGACTTATTTAGCTGTTTTAAGATTTCTTAATTTTTCTATATATATCTAAATCTGTTCTATATAATCGATATAATATATATCTATGTATCTACATAATCGATATGATATATATCTGTATAATATATATCTCTAAATTTAAATGCCACACTACATCATATAATTCTATTTATTTATTCATGCCATTCAAAGTTTTTATAACGAGCTACAAATAAAATGTAAATAAAGCCATATGGAAGGATCTAAAGAATATTCTTTAACCAACTGAAAAAAAATAAAGCACGGTGACAGTACAACTCTTCAGTTTTGTAGGAAGTGAATCAAAACTGACCCTAGGATGCAAAAGGGAACTGACTGAATAGAATTTCTGATGTACTCACAAGTATTCACCAATAATTTAAAAATAGAATTTCTTGTTATTCAAATTTTAAGAGAATTTAAATTCCAACATGGCTGAAGCTTTTGACTTTAGATAAAAATGTATTTCTTAAAGTTTGCTCAAAGTTGCGACGGAATATTTTGCAATTGTGTGTTATTTTTGGTGTAAAGCTAACATATAAGTTTGTAGCAGTTTTTATATCAAAAAATATATTTGCTTTTGAAATAATTCCTGAAAACTCCAACTTGAAACCGGAGAACGTCTTTCGAAGATCTTCTGCTTCAAAACGTATTTCTTTTGCATTTTTATTTGCTTATCTTTTGGGTGAGAAAAATTTCCGAAAAAAAAAGAAATTGAAAATATTTTTCTCGATATCACATTTTATAAATTTTACGTGAAAGATAACTCTTCTTCCTTTTCAGATACATAACAGCAAACTTTAATTTATTTCTGTGAGCATCCTTTGCACAGTTTATTTTTAAAAAAGATTATTCTACAAAGTAAGTCATCAGAAATAATAAGAAAATTAAGTGACACAATTGATTCATGATTAAAAAATTATATTTACCTTATACCTACATATAATTTACGAAAGGTGATCTATATTAATGTGTAAATGTTAGACAAATAATTTACGATATAATAATGAATATAATATCAATAAGATTAAAATTAAAGCTACTGATAATGTTAATTTAGAAAGCTAAAATTATTTTAGTAGATTTCAACATAATCTATTTCCCAGCAAATGTTTTAATACAAAGAATATTAATTATGACTTAAAAAAGTCTTCTTATGTGCTTCATATTATGCATTCATCTGTTTAAATTAGATCAGAGATAAATCAACATAATATATTTATTCATAAATTTAAATAATTTATCTTTTATCTTTTATTGTTTTCATAAAAAGAGAAATATCTATTTACACATTTTTAAAAATAATTTCTAATAATTGAATAAAAAATTAAATAACCAATTCAAATTGTTTAAAAACTTATGCTAATATAAGGGATCCTCAAAAGTAAGGCAAAATAATGAACAGGTTCGGCTGTAAATAAAATCTAATAACTTATTATCAATTCACGATATTTCATCTGATACCAAAAGCGATAGAGATAATATATTAAAAAAAATTTCTTAAAGTATAAAATTCACAGTTTTCTCTAAAATATTTTTATTTTAGGATACATATTTTTGACTTTTCCATATCTATAGGGTATATAAATAATTACAATAATTTGAATATTTTAAAAATATTTAAATGAATTAATTTTAATATAGAATTATACTAAATTGGAAATGTAATATCAATGGCTGATTTATTGGCTAATTCAAATTGCTGAAATAAATTATTGGCATATATGTTTAATTAAGTAAATTTATTTTTATTCTACAATAAGTTATAGTATAGATAGTTGGATATTGAAATTTGGTCTTGTTCTAAGTATAATATATAAGACACAAGTTTAAAACATTTGAGCTCCTTAAAAATTTTGAAAATAAAAATTCATTAAGTCTAAGCAATATATTGTCAAAATATGCGAAGATGCAATTTGTGTTAATATTTACACAAATTATTATTTTCCTTTTATGTACTTTTTAAATAGTTACTCTTATTTTTTTGTATTTCAACAGTGTTGAAAGAAAAATAAATTCTGATTATCTACCACCTAATCTGTCAACTTCTGTACAATGCAAGGCAGATAAATTTATTTTGAAAATTATTTTTTGAAAGATTTTCATAACAAAATATTTAGATACATACAGTAGAGCTAAGTACAAAAAAGATACCATAGAAAATTAAATAAACTCACTGCCAACTGCAATGTTTCCTTTTTTCCATTAAGTGCTTACGAAAAATATCTAACAAAAAGTGGTTTTATGTATTAAATACAAAAATAAATAAATAAATAAAAATGATACTACTAACGATTAATTTTAAATACTAAAAAATTTTAATATTAGTTTTATCATTTATTAATTGAATGGCATCTTTAATCAATGGAATTAATTACTAACATAAATACAGATTTTCGAGAAATCTGGATTATGTTTCTCATTTACTTCTCAACAATTCTCAAGCAGTGGAAAGTACAATTTTAAAATTTTCTTTGATTCATTAATTAAAATATTTGTGCTTTTATTATGTTTAAAATCCTTCAAACTGCATTATATTTAACTGTTCATTATTTAATGCAGCTTTGGAGAAATTCCAAGGAAATTTTCATAACGTAGACAAGTGTTAATATATTTTTTAGCAATGAATGTTAAATATTCAAACTGGCATTTGTGTGTGAAAGGTACAAACTATAATAATATATATTCTGACATACACATATGAGAAAAATTAATTGATAGTTAGAAAATTCATGTACAAAAATTGCAAGTAAAATATGATGTACCTTCTTCCTCGAAAATAAACAATAAGAATGCACTCTTTTAGATAATATTCATATATTTGCTAATAAATGTATTTCTAAGTATATACAACCTATGATATATCCAATCTGAACTTTGGTGTAGTTAAATATGCATTATCTATGATCCAAAAATCTAAATAATCAATACGATAAATCATTTAAAACCTACATAATAGACATGCAAATTTATAAATTTTGTAAATAAATGAAATCTTAAGCAGATCAAATGTTGCTGGATTTAAGGTTAAATAAATACCAGTAAATAAATGTTCATGTTTGCAGTATAGATTCACATCAGGATGTTTCAATCTGGATTTAGGATTTCTATCGAAACCCCTACAAATTAGGATTTACTCATCTGCTTAATTATTGTACGAAAGATTTAATGAAAAGGCTTTAAATTGACGTTCACAAATATAGTGTGATTTTCTAAATTTTTTAAAGGAGTAGAAAAAAATAAATTAGTAGATGTATAACTTTGTTAATAGTTTATTCAAGCATATGGAGGAACGTATTCAAGCAATTAAGTAATGTAAAGTATAGCTTTAATATATTACTAACACATTTTTTAAACTATTTAAAAACGCATTTTTCATTTTTCAAAAATCCATTTAAAAAATTTTATCTTTTTACAAAAGAGAGAAAATGACAAGTTTTTGTAAAAGCAAAAACTCATATTTTTAAATATTGCACAAAGCATTATAATTAATTCTTAAAAATGTTTTACAATATTTGAAAAAATGTTACAGATTTAACATGTTTAGCAATGTTTTACAGTTCTTGCTGTTAGGAAAACTTGTCATGTTCTCTAATTTAAAAAAAATACTTTAAATGAATTTTTGAAAAAAATGAAAAAAAAACATAAAATAAGATATTCTTTAATAGTCTACATTGTAAAAAAATATCCGAAAGCTTATTATATTTTTTATAAATAAGGGAAAATAATATTCCTGTTCTTGTTGCGTAATGTGCTTGTCTGAAATATTGCAAGAAATTATCTCTTAATCATTCTTTATTATGTTATTAAAAAAGATCTTCCTTCATTTTAGTTTTTATTTCTTTATTTATATTTTATTGAATTTATAAACAAATATATTATTACAAATATTTATATAACAAATGTATTTTCTTTTTGAAGATGATAGTGAAATAAAATGGAATATGTAGATGAAACGCATATATATAAAAATTTCAAGAAAATGAGAGTTATTGATTATACAGAAATGTATTTTTTCGTATTATACATTTTTTCATTTAAAAATAAATACTATTTAATTATTTTTTTTTTAATTTTAAAAGATTGATTTGAATAAAAATATACCAAGAAATTAAAAAATTCCCAAACTGAAAAAAATCCCTTAATTGTAAAAAAAAAATTAAATCCTTTTATATTCATATGAATTTAAATATATATTTGCAGCCAAATGACTTTTTTATTTTATGAATGATGTATTTTTAAAATGACAATAAAATAAATAAGATATGTAATGGAAAAAATTAATAGGAAAAATGTACTTTATAGAAATATTCTTATATAGTTCATTAAAAACAACAAAATTATTCTGATAATAACTTGATTTTGTTATTAATAAGAATTATTAACTTATTAATAATAAAATCACATGAACAGAAAATTCCTTTTTAATATTTATCTATTTATAATTCAGCTTACATGATAATATATGACTACTCTCTTTTTGAAGCAATATATTTAATTATAAATTTTTGACCAATTAATTCAAGATTGAATTAATGCTAATTAGTATTTTATTTAATGAGTAATCATATTTAAGAATCATCCTATTATTTGCGCACTCTTATAAGTATCATGTGTTTGTGTATGTTGCATTATAAAATATCTTCATTAATCAAAAATAGCATGATAAATGGATTCGATTAATTAAATTTTTATATATATGGATTAACTTGTAATAATAACGATTATTTTTATAACGATTAATGATATTACAACATGCTCATATTTTTTAATGTACTTTTTTTAATTTACTTTGCAACTTTAATTACTTTTTTTAATTTACTTTTGTACAAATTTAGAAAGAATTAAAAAAAGTATTATTCACATATTTGTTTTTAATTCTTAAAAAAATATGTGAATAATAATTTTACAGTACAATAATACTATATTATATTATTTTTGTAAGTAAAAACCAGAAAATACTTAATTAAACTTATGAAGGTCAGTATATTGATATTAAGCAATAGTGTTTTTTTCTATTAATTTTTTCGTAACATTTCTAATGCCTAGTAATTTAGATATCGTTCTTAGTATGGAAAATATGAGTAAAGGACATTAATTCCGTATTAAGGACAATAATCACATTGTTACATAATACGACTATAGCATTTATGATTATTATAATTTTATAAGAATATTTTTATTGAAATATAAGATATAAATATTACACTTTTATTTACTCGTTATGATTTACCTTTCATACTTGAGTTAGTTCCTCAAAATTTATTTCTAATTTTAATCATTTAATTTTAGAGTATATATAGTTTTTAATACAATCTTATAATTCATAAGAATCCATAAATTCATAATTTTCTGTTTTATGATGCTAAATTACATAGGAAATGCGGATGAATGATGCCAAATTAGAAAGGAAATTATAGAGGAAAAATTTTCTGATAACTTAATATTATTCCTGTTTAATCACAAAATATTTAATAAAAATTGTCTCATTTTTTAAGCAAAGTTACAAAACTGAATGTCTAAAATAAGTGAAATGAAAACACGTTTGGCATATTATATAAAGTATATCTAATTTTTCACATTTTTTCATTAAATACCAATATCATGAAACTATTAAAAGTTTCATAAAATAAATTGTAATATATGTTTCTTTTTCTATAATTCAAATTAAGAAATATATCAAAAAAAAGTGTCATGTGCCACGTACCACTGGAAAAAATATATTTGATTATTTATTTCAATTAACGTAATAAGTGTAAATATTCAAAAAAAATTAAATCTCGCTGATTTTCGTCAAAATTGTAATTAAATTAAATTAATATTTTGTTTAAACTAAAATTAACACTTTATAATTCTCGCCTTTAGAACAACATACTTTTTTCTTCTCTAAATTATTCCACTGATATGAAAAATACACCTGTCATAATAATTAAATTAACTTACCTATCACAGGCTTTAGATTGAAGACATACATCCACAAAGCTTGCACATAAATAATCCAAAATCTTAAATCCCAACATTGTCGTAATCCATTCATTTTAACACATCAAAATCTTCACACATCTGATTAAATTAATAGAGAATGAAATGCAGATATATCTCATTCGAGCATCCTTATTCAAACAATCCGCTCATTAGGAGAGTTCGAAATACCCGGACATCCGGCAGAAGAAGAATCCGACCAGACGGACGACGAGATCTCATCAAAATGCATAAGAGGAAATTGAACGTCCACTATGAAAAAAAGAGAGAAGAGATATTATATGTCCTTTTGTTCTTAGCGGTCCTGGAAAAGTCCGGTTGCTTGTTCAGTCCGGCTTGGAGCTTTCCTGGCTACTGTGAGAGCGAAGGTAGAGAATATTTTGCTGTGATCGAACAGGGGAATGTTCCACTGGAGCCTGAGGGGTGCCATCTAGTGTCCGGGAGCAGATGCATTGGAATTTAATATCTCAGTACTGTCCGGTAGCCGGACATTTATTGTTATGGATAAATGATGTAGCATATCAATTTGACATTACGATAAGATTTTTTCGTTAATAGGATTAAAAGTATATTCATCAGAATTGCATCGATCATTCGAAAAGGAATATATTTTTTTAATCCATCATCTGTCTTAATTATGACTCATCTATTATTCTTACTGTCAGCAAAATTAAATATTTTTCTGATGGGCAAGACAAATTGTGATGGATCTTTGACACATAAAAAAGAAGTATAAATCAAATTATTTACACATAAAAAATGCATTTATGTAGAAATGTGATGCAAATTTTCAAATATCAAATTTCTGGAATAAAACTGAATATTTTCAGCTATTATGCACACATTTTCCATACATAACCAAAAGTTATTTAATTTATATTAATAAAGAATATGTTTTATTTATTGAAAAATTAAGTATTTAACTAGATAAAAATAGATTGAATTGGAAAATTATTCATCAAATTCAAAATATAGATATTTTTCTGCTCTACATATAGACATATTTTACAGTGAAAAATGTCAACCAAGTCCAAACACAGTAAAATAAGTTGATATAAAATTATTTTAAATTCTACAAATATTTTTATGTTTGAAATTTATTGCTATATTTTGAGAAATTCAAATTTTTTTATAAAAAACAAAATTTGATTTACGTGAAGAGAAAAATTAATTATGTTTATCCTCAAATAAAATTGATGATCAACACTTAAACGTGATAAATTTTGAAAATATTTCAAGTTTCCTTTGCTAAATTCGAAATTTTCAAAAGAGAAATGAATCAATTTAGTGAGAGATTATTATTACAGATTCTTAAGGAATTCATTTATAAAATTGATATGTATATTGATTTTTTTAATTAAGATATCATTACATTAATTATGTTTTCATAAATAAATTTAACAAAAATATAATTTGTAATAAATAGAAATTTGTTTTTACTTTAACTCATTATATAAGATACGTCAACTGGCTAAGAAAAATATATTTGATACATTTCTCAAAATATGTGTTTGAAGATTTCTGTACGGAAAACAGTTGATACATTATTAATTATTGTAAAGAAATATGCCGCAAAAATGGAATTTTGTTCTTGATGACATTTGAAACTTTACCAAAAATATTATTTCGTCCTTATCAAGATTTCTAATTTAAGTATTTTTCATAAATTAATATAAGTTCTAAATATAATTAATATAAGTCTTTCATCATTGTAAATCATAGTAATATTTCCATTTTATTTTGAAAAATTAATTAGCAATATATAATCACAAAATGAAAGTGGAAAGAAAAATACTAAAATTTTGTTACATTAAACTCTTTCAACAACAGTAAATGTTTGTTGTAAAATTTTCCAAGGTTTTAGAAATGAATGACTGTGTGTGCTTTACTTAAAATAATTTTAAGTACACACATTATTTGGAAATTAATGTATTTTTCTCTTTCAATTTTCCTTTTGCAAAATTAATTTCAAAGAAATTTAAGAGTTATTATAAATTGTAAATCCTCATTACAAAACTTTGAAACAATCTTCGATTCTTTGAAATGTGACGAAAAATAAAAAATACATTTATTCAGAAAATTAATTATACCAAAGAGCAAAAAATTACAGAGTTTTTTTATTTAAATCGGCAAAAATTTTATTCAAGAAGCTAATATGCATCTAGATGAAACAACTGTATGAATTTTAAAATGTTAAACAGAAAACTTCAATTACATTTTTATTAAAAACTAAACATTATATTTTTTGAATTAGAGAATTTTAATGTAATTTTTTAAAACTTTTGTATGTTTATTACATTTTTTAATAAATTCAATCAGCTTAATAGAAACAGGGGCTAACACAATATTAATGGCATATACATAATTAATTTTCAAAATTATATAATTATTATTATAATTCTAAAACATAGCTTTGAAATTAAAAAATAAAATATTAAATACTTTAAATAAAATATGAAAAAAATATATTTACCAAATTGCATGAACATGAGTATGCAATGTCGAGTATTCATGATCATGACTATATGTAAACTGTACAATAAGTTTAGTATTTAAAGATATGTAAATGATATAAAATGCGTATTGAATTCTGGAACCAATATAGCAAGATCTCAGTTTATGGATCAAGTGAAACATTAATATTTGTAACGATTTATCAGCCAAATTATTTTTTACCGAAGAAAAAACATTTATAATTTTTAAAACACAGGTTAGAGAAGTTGAAGCATTTACTATGAACAGAAGAATTGAAGAATAGTGATAATGCAAATATAAATTAAATGAATAAAATAAAAATATTGCTCTGAAATGAAAAAAAATTTTTTTTTTCTAAACTTGCATGTTCTTCTGTGTGTGCAAATATATGATGATATTGTGTGCTAATTTAAATCTTCTTTCTAGGAATCATAAAAAGGTATAAATATCTGCTTAAGCAATTAATTTATACCCCAAAATACTTCTTAATTTTGTAGCTATTCGGAGATAAAATAATCCTAATAGTTTTGTACAACCTTATAAAAGTTTGAAAAATATTCAAATTAAACATTCATAACTATTGTTTCATAATTATTCTTGATTGTAGAAAATATGAACCGTAACATGATTCATATTATT
>JAPDSC010152438.1:2698-23808 GCA_026290005.1 Latrodectus geometricus
TACAGGTAAGTAAACAACTTCTAAACTTATCATTTCCTTTTGTGTGCCGGCAAATTTTGAATTCCTTAAAAATGCGCCGCAAAATAAATAAATAAAAAAAAAAAGTTGAGAACTACTGCCTTACCATTTATCCAAAAAAATAATTTGAGTTAACTATCCTTGCTAAAAGACACCAAAAACATCACCGACTTTGGATCGTATTCAATCAAAACACAACCTGTGGATTCTATCATAAACAAAGCTCTGAAATTGAAAGACAAGAATTTTCTAAACTGATTATTCCCAAAAAATTTGAAAGTAAAATAAACTCAAAAACTTTTTTCCTTCCCTAAAATATTTTAAAAGCTTTATATTTTTATAAACATAGTTAGAAATCCAATAGTCGGTATTTCTACACGAGGGAAATTTTAATATTTTTAAAGAAACATAATGAAGACACCACATGTTATAAAAATATTTGTGTGTGCTTTTTGGCTTCCTAATTCAAAAATGCTGTCTTTGTGAATGCAATATTTAAATTTTTATGACTATTAAAGATTGATTTTTATTGACGATTTATTGTATTTTTATGTGTATGTAAGAAATGTTTTTATGCATATATAAATTTAATGTGAAAGTTTCAGAACTGCTTGTTATTCAAATTAAATACATTATAACTTTTACTACACACTTAACTCTCCCTGCAATAAAGTAAATGTACTCGTTTTTCCCTCACATCCTCCCTTTCAGCAATAACTTAATGAGCTCAATTTCCGCAGATCACGTACAAGTACCTGCGCTTCTTTATTCGAACAAATGAAATGACGTTAAATAGAATTGCATATGACGTAATTGCATATTCATTGCTTATGATTTTTATTTGTAAAATAAATAATAATGAAACTGCAATTTTCTTACGGAAGAACCTAGGTGACGTATCGACAGATATTTCTAATGGTGCTAAAATAATTTATTTTATAAAAGGAAGAAATGTAATTTTTCAAAAACATTACATCATTATAAACATTATACGAGGGTTACTCTGAAATTTTTGAGATACGCGCAGACGAGAATTTACAAAATAAAAATAACGGTTTAATTTTAAAATACAAAGTATTTTAACACAGAAGATGATTTTTTACTGACTTACTTCAACTTGTTTAGCGTAGAATAAATTTTAAACAGAAGAGAAAATGGAGTTGACGCGAGAACATTTTCGCGCTATGATTTTCTACAATTTTAAAGCCGGATTAAATCAAGAAGAATGCGTTCAAGGGTTGCAATTAGCATTTGGTGATAAATCTCCAGCTCATGCTACTGTATTCAGATGGTTTAGAGAATTTAGAAGAGGTCGCAATTTTCTTCAGGATGAAGAACACACAGGAAGGCCACCGTCGGCAGTAATCCCGGATAATGTGTCTGCCATACGAAAAATGTTAGTGGATGATAATCGCTGTACCTATCAAATGATACAGAAGGAACTTAACATTGGATCCGCAGCCATACACAAAGTCATTTATGAATTACATATGAAAAAAGTAGTTTGCTGCTGGGTTCCCCATAATCTAACTGAGCACCAAAAAGAGGAGCGTGTCAGAATCAGTAAAGAAACTCTTAAATTGCTAAATGATGGTGATCATTTCTAAAATTGTAACAGGTGATGAAACGTACATACCTTTTTTTGACGTTCCAACACATCAAGAAAACAAAGTATGGGTCTTTGAAGATGAACCCACGCCGTCAATGGTGAAAAACAACGTGCACTGAAAAAGGGATATATGCCGTTTTCTTCAGAAGTACGAGATTGGTCAAAGCCTTCAAGTTTGAAGGACAGAAGACAGTAACAGCAAACTGGTATACCACTAAATGTCTTCCAGAAATTCTACAAGAACTGAATGTTAGGGGACTAAAGCTTCACCATGACAATGCATCTTCTCATACAGCTGGATTAACAGTTGAGTTTCTTAAACAAAAACAAATTAAAGTGATCGAACATCCGCCGTATTCACCTGATCTAGCTATGTGCGACTTTTGGTTATTCTTTAATCTAAAAAATAACTTACGTGGACGTCGTTTTCATTCAGAAGAAGAGATTGATGTGACTATAAATGCATTATTTCCATCTATTCCAAGAAATAAATGGCTTGAGGCATTCAATCTGTGGAAAATTCGTCTACAAAAGCGCATTGATGCTGGAGGAGACTACTTTGAACACATCTAAAATTTTGTAAGTATAACTTTAAAAATCTAGTTGTATCTCAAATATTTCAGAGTGTGACCCTCGTATTATATCATCTTAAACATTATTAAATTACTTGTTATGTGAAATTAATTGCATTTTAGAAATACATTTAGATATATATCTGAAAGCATAAACAATTATATAAAATTGAACATAGTTAAATTATAATTAAAAGAGCACTCCCTTAAATTAAGATTCTATGCAAAGTTAATTATTAATTTAAACATTTTATATTAAGTTATTTAAAATTACTTTAATTTTGTGAAACTAAAGTGTTATTATAAAAATTTTAAAAAAAGTGATTTTATAATATATATATATATATATATATATATATATATATATATATATATATATATATATATATATATATGTATGTATGTGTTTGTGTGTGTGTGTGTGATCTTTATATAATATTTCTATATAAGTTTAGAAAATTTTTTTTTTAAATTAACAGAAGTGCTTCATTTTGTCCAAAAAGAAATAAGCCTCATAACAATAATCCCTTACATCAAGTAATCAGTAAATATGAAAACATTTAAAAGGGCAGGAAATGATGAAGAAAATTTGTGTTTCATTTAATCAAAATCATCAAATATTAAATTCTATTAGAATATAAATAGTAAATAACTCACAATATATCTTCCTTTATAATTACTCAACATCAACTTTTCAACATATTCATTAAAGGATTCTTTTCTTAAATAAATAAAAATATTAGGTTGGGGAAAAAGTAATCCATTATTTTTTTGGTAGACGTCTGTAGTGATCGCTATCTCGTCAGGTATCTATCAAACAATTTCAGATTTATGCTCATTGGAAAGGTTACATTTGACATTAAAATATCCTCTTGCGGTTTTTTGTTTGATTCATTCAGTTACGAGTACAAGGTTTTAAAAATGGAAGATAACAAACAGAAAATTCGAAACATTTTCGTTTTTCTCTTGTAACGGCGAAAAAGATAGCCGGGTGGCTAAAATTGAGAAAGGTGTTTATCGTCCTATATAAGACTGTAACAACCAGTTACGTACAATTTTTGTTTCGTCGATTCCGTTCGGGTATTTTGGATGTTAGATATGCACCTCGCATGTGGATACCGCATCGTCGAAAATGTCTATAAAATATCAAAAATGATCGAAGTTAACCGCATGTCAGCAGTCGTAATGCGCAAGACCTAAAAATCTACATGAAAGCTGTTTTAAACCTTTTTACAAAGTGAATCCAAAGGAAGTTACATAAAGTTCACGTAAAAATAATGGATTTCTTTTTCCCCAAACTAATATAATACACTGCTGACCTTACATATTACAATATCTAGAAAAAATAATTCAAATAATAGAAACTTATTGGACGCATAGAACGAGAGAAGAACATAATTCGATAAATTGAGTACTTTAGATCCTGAGAAATGAATGGAAGTACAGTCCCCTTGCAGCAACAGTAGCATTTAACTTGCTGGGGTGAGTTATAAGAAATAGGATTATCCGCACATGTATTTTTTTAATACTGAACTTTTTTTGTTTAAGTTGTCATTTCAGAGTAAATTATAGTTTTGCTTCATAAATACCATTTTGATTATCAACAACATTTTTTTTAAATTTCTGAGATATGCAATGAATTGAAATTCGATATTTCGTAATAAAGTTAAAATAAGTTTTTATAAGGAATAAAAATATATTGACATAATAAAAATTAAATTTTATTTGTTATAGCATATCGATAACATAAAATAAATCAGGAATATTGTCATTAAGTTGGTTCATTAACGGCCGTATTCACCAACCAGAATTAAGCGAGGTTTCTAGGTAAAGGCCGAGTTATGTCATGAAACGTTATTCACCACCACAAAAACAGCGATTAACTCGCCTATATGGATCCCTAGAATAACCCTACGATTTCGGAGTGTGAGCGCCGAGTCAGCAAACAATGGCGGACTTAAGAGATATGTTTGTTGACATTGATGTGCAAGATTGCTAGCCAATCAGAAGCCGTCTTACATGTCATGTTCGGTTAACTCCAAAGTTGTTTTACACGAGAATTTCCCCGCTTCGTGAATAAGAATCGGCGAGTCATACTAGAGTTGAGTTATATCCGAGTTAGGCTACACTCAAGTTAACCCGTGTTTGGTGAAGACGGCCGTAAGTTATTCATCACTAAAAATTGATTACGTAAACCGATATTTATTGTTTTCATTTTAAATGAAAATGATTTTAAAAAATTAAACTGCGCTTATCATTCTTTATTTTTGTTACTTTTACTATTTGGATACACAATATATATCGATATTATAACCCTGTTATTATAATAATGATCAAATTACTTTAATTATTGCTTGAAACATAATACTTATTGAATCTTATAATAAGAAAATTTAAAAGCAAATTTTGAAATCTAATATGAATACTTACAAAATTTTAAAAAAGCACTTTGCAATCTAATTTGTTTTAAAATTCATAAGACGTTTGTTGCATTAAGTACTTAAAATATAGGTAAATATTTAAGGTAAACAACTAAAGTATCTGAATCTAAAGATTGATTTATTTTTAAAAAAATTAAAAATAAATTAGAATTGCGTATGTTTGAAAATGCTCAGACGTCCGAGTTTAATAACTTCCTGCTTATATTTACTAAAGATCACCTGAACTGTATTTTAGGAAAATCATTTTCACATAGTAAATGTTTTATTTATTCGAGATCGTGTTCTTGAACATAAATGTTGGATGATGTAGTGCGCTTACCTACGCAAACACCCAAAAATATATTTTAATACATTTGTGAGATACATATTTTGCGTTTAACGCGCAAGTTTAAATCACAACTATCATTTATATGCGCATTTTATAAGAATCGGCACTTACGGAAATAAATTTTCGATGTGATTTTAATTTATTACATCGCAATGCTATTTCCGTCTTTTTCTACCTCGCCAAATCATATGACTCAATTGTTATTCAAATTATACTTATTTTTCTTTGAGCGTTGATATTTTGAAGGAAGGAATAATGATTCATTCGAAGTGATACGTTTTGTTTATGGAGGTGTTTTTATTCGCAGCTATTTAAGCGCTTGTGTGTAATCGAAAATATAACCATATCATTAGCATCTGTCCTTTTATACATATTTAAGATCATGCTTACGTAAAAATTTTATTTATTTAATTGATTCCCAGCATTTTCATTCTAGATCTGGCCATAAATTATTTATATCATATTATTAATATAATTTTGGTTGGAACTCTCAAAACAATTGTACTTTAATTTCTAAATTGTTTGATAAAAAATTAAAATCATGAAATTTTACTTCATTCAATCAGCCAATAAATATTAATAAAACAGTTAATTGTTAAAACTTTTTCTCCAAAAGCACAAATATTGAATAATCTGAAAACTCTTAATAAGACATATTTAAATTTTTTTAAATTATTTAACATTATTTCTTTTGGAGAAAAATTGTTTAACATTTAAATAGCACGAAATTTAATAAATAATATTTTAAATTGAATTTATTTATCATAATTTGAGAAATCATATCTTGACAAGTCATATGTTGGTAAAACTTCCTCTGTAATGACGAATCCAATTTGCAGCAAGTTTTTTCTGCAAAAAATCTAGCATGAAACATCAATTGAATCGAAAAAATTGTGGTAAAATTATTTGCTAAAATGGTTAATATATAATGGAACAATAACGATATGTTTAGTTGTCTTATTATATACAAAACTGAATTCTTCAAAAATATTTTGTATTAAAGATATGGAATTCCCAATGTACTAATTAAGTAATTTTTTTGTTATTTAGTCGTCGAGATATCTTTTTAAATGGTCTAATAACTTCATTAGTTTTTTTTTTAAATAAAACATTTTTTACTACTTTTAGGGCATCTTTTTTCGCATCGCCAGATTTTTGTTTTCAAAATTATTATGCATTTTAAATATTTTTGAAACATTCGAAATATCTTTATTAAAAATCGAAAAGTGAGCATTACATTTTCAGTTTTACAGTGTTAAATTCGTAATATTTTTATTTTGGATATCTACAAATAAATAATATGATATCTTAAAGCACCTTGAAATTCAATAAAGAATTTTACCTTTTAAAAAAATAGTTATCAAAGCCATAATTTTATTTATGAACTTTTTGTAAAGACTTTCTGCAATATTTGTATCAGGTTCTTTCTATTTGAATAAATAGTTGAAAAAATTAATTAATAGTTAAAATATAGAAAATCGTTTTGATGCATAATATGACAGTGAGAATTAGTTTATACCAATTAAAAGATTCATTAAATAAGTAATCCTATATGGTTAATGAAAATTTAGTGGTGTACTTTTGTGAAAATAAAATTTTAATGCAATTTAGCAAAATTTTAAATGTCGAATTTTGTAATCTCATTATCAGTATTTTGGAAAATCTGATTTATTTAATTTAAGACAGATAATCACATATAAATTGTTTCAGAAGTTTTACAAATGAATATTTTACCGCTTTAACATGCGTTTTATATATTTTAAACATAACTACCACTAATTTTACAGAACATCGCGTAATTAAGTTTATTTAAAAGGAGACACGTGATTTGTGTCGTTTACTGAAAGTCTCCAATTATGCAGCTACGTGAGTATTTATTTGAAATTGTATTCTTAAATGTTAATTTCCACAACCTTGTCTTTCAAGAACTCAGACAGAGATCTCACTGGTTTTTAAATGCGAAGCGACACAACTTTTGATGAATAAATCTGCATTTCTGGATATTTCTTATATACATAAATACACTGGTGTGCAAAACTTAAGCAACAGGGGGTTTTTCTGCCATAATTCCTCGAGAAATCATCTGAGGGACATGAAATTCAGACATGAGATACATCATTTTGTACTTAAAGGGTGACGAAAGTATAGTTGCACAAAAATGAATACAATGCATACAGTATGGAATCAAACAAAAATAGCATTTATTGAACTCACACTATCCCTGTACAAATCATCTGTCCAAGAGGAACAATAACAAACAGATGTTCCTTAGTATGGGATATGCCATCCCCTTACTGCAATGGTTGCTTCGTACCCTCTCAGCTGCAGATTGTCCAGCAGTTCTTGCGGTAAGAGTGCCCATTCTTCAATCAGCATCTGTTTTAGTTGCTGCGTGCTCCCCGGGGGATTCAATCGTGCCGCAATGCGTCTCCCCAAAGCATCCCACACATGTTCTATGGGATGTAAATCAATGGAGTGCGCTGGCCAATCCTGCAGGTGAAAATAAAACCGAAACCAGTCAGCAAGCATCATTGCTTAGCAACTGTGTACAGCAATGGGGCAACAAGTGTCGCGGTATACTGTAGCCAGACGCCTTCACAAAGGTGGCCTATTCGCCCGCCGTCCTGAACGCTGCAGTCCGTTGACAGCTCGCCATCGGCGGCACCGTTTAGAGTGGTGCAAAGAGCATAAAAACTGGACATCTGATCAATGAAGTCGTGTGCTCTTCACAGATGACAGTCGTTTCAATGCCACAAGCGATTCTCA
The DNA here is from genome assembly GCA_026290005.1 of Latrodectus geometricus. Lineage (NCBI taxonomy): Eukaryota > Metazoa > Arthropoda > Arachnida > Araneae > Theridiidae > Latrodectus > Latrodectus geometricus. Next base: position 10,433 of record JAPDSC010152438.1, read on the forward strand.
ACGCCAGTTGATTTGGATAGAGGTTGGGACACGGTTTCATCCCAGTAACATAACAATAAAAGAGACCGTTATGGTGGTCCTGGAGTTCTCATCTAAGGAGGCATTATGCTGAACTGGCGGACTGAACTCCACGTTTTCGACAGAGGTTCTGTAACCGGAGATCCTTATTGTCAGGAGGTAATCCTTCCCCATGTGCGTCTGTTCCAATGTGTCATTGGAGCAAATTTCATTTTTATGGATGACAATGCTCAGACACATCGGACTCATGCTTTTCAGCAGTTACTGATAAGTGAAGACATCACCCGAATGGATTGGTAAGCGTACTCCCCTGATTTTCATAGAACATGTGTGGGATGCTTTGGGGAGACGTATTGTGACACGATTGCATCCCCCGGGCAACACGCAGCACCTGAAACAGTAGCTGATTGAGGAATGGGCACTCTTACCGCAAGAACTGCTGGACAATCTGGTGCTGAGTATGGTGAGACGGTGCAAAGCAACCATTGCAGTAAGAGGGGGGCATATCTCATACTAAGGAACATCTGTTTGTTATTGTTCCTTTTAGATAGATGATCTTGTGCAGGGATACAGTGAGCTCAATAAAGCCTATTTTTGTTTGATTCCATACTGTATGCATTGTATTCATTTCTGTGCAACTATGCTTTCGTCATCCTTTAAGTACAAAATAATCTGTCTTATCTCTGAATTTCATGTCCCTCAGATGATTTCTCGCGGAGTTATGGCAGAAAAACCACCTTTTGCTTAAGTTTTGCACACCAGGGCATAAATCAGCTAGGCATTTTAACAGATCCTTCTTATTATATTTTTATGCACAAAGTAGAAGGTCAAAACGACACTTTTAACGTCATTGAGCAAAAACTACGTATTGCCAGAAAATGAGGCCATCATCGAAAAATGACGAAACTGCATGTGTAGTTGACATGATCAGATTTTAATATTGCATAGAGAATTTCTACTTCTAAAATAAACAAATAAGTATATAAAGAATTGATATTAAAATTATGCATCTTAATTTTATTAATGTTTTTTTAAAAATTTTTGCAATGAATTGATAAAAAGAAAATAAAACTATTGAAAGATAAGGAGGTTTCGAAGCAGACTTCTCTTCTTCTTTGGACATTTATTGATAGTGCGATTTCATTATGAAGTTTATAATAATTTTTCTCATTGGTCAATGCATTCCAATTTACGAAAAATTGTTCCATAACACTCCCATGATAGTAAAAAAAATGAAATGCATTTTGAAACATGAAATAAAATATTAAAAGAAAATTAAAAAAATTTCGGTTGATCCAAAATGAATGACACTCTTTTCCACGTGCGGTAGTCACATAAAATTCCAGTTTGTCAATTCAAATTAAGTTGACAAAAAGATTTGGCTCTATTTTTTCGATCACATTTGGGAATACAATACTTCGAATATTTACTTTGGAACTAGTTATAATCAGCAATAAAAAAACGTATTTAAGATGAATAATTTTCTTCTTTTTTAATGCATTTTTTTAAATTTCAGTAAACTTTACCACGAAATTCTCATATTTATGTTATTTTAAAAATTCTTGATAAAAAATGTGGACAATAATACTGTAAAATCATTATACAATGTATACCTATAATAGATAAAATCAAAATATTTATTACAACATTTCAGAAATAACAAAATTATTCACTCCTTACTTACAAATATATTGATTTTATAGAAAATATTATTAAAAAAAATTGTTTTTTTAATCTCCTACAATTATTTTATAAAATAAGATTGAAAAAAATTTAAAAATAGTTATTTTTCTGGAAACATAATATGAAGTCTATTGAAAGACACCTCATGAAGTATTTGTCGTAATTTAAAAATTTAAAGCAGAATTGTTTCAATAAAACACTTTTGATGTTTAAAAAATAAAATAATCATTATAATATATTTTAATTATATATTAATTGTGTGCTGATAATTTTGAAATTTCTAAAGTTTTAAATATAAATTATGATTCCTAATTATTTATTTAAATGCAATAATTTTGGTTTTACAGAATAAAATTAGCGAAATCTCAAACCAAATGCAAGATTTCGTTGGTTACATGACTACTGAAATTTAAGAAATGCCATGATAGATAAAAAATATCATTTTAAAAATTAAAATGTTGTTAGAAACAAATTACGTCATTTTTTTGCTTTGATGATAAAAATTTTAATAATGTCTAATTTAGTAATCGAATAAAATAGATGCAATAAAAATTATTTATTATGAAATACATGTATTATAATTAAAACTATATTAATTGAAATAGATATTCTTGATAACAAATAATTTTTATCCCATTTATTTTATTCGATTACTACGTTATACCAATATGTAAATATTTATCCTGAAAGCAAAAAATTATGTTATTTGTTATGATTTAATAAAAATTAGTTCTTAAGTTTGTGCTATCAATTTGTAGTCAGTACTTTTGAGTGACTACTTAAAAATAGCTTTATTAATTCATATTTCATATCGACATAATAAAACGTATTTTCTAAACAAATAATATAAATTTAATTTTGCATTGAAATATATTTGAGTATCATAATTATGTTTGAAAATTGCTAAACAAAATACATTATTGCTTTAAACACAACGGTAGGAAAGATGTAAACAAAAATTTATCTTGATGACCCGGACGTGATTTGAACACGCAACCTTCTGATCTGGAGTCAGACGCGCTACCGTTGCGCCACCGAGCCCATTGTAACTACTGTTAATGTAAATATAAAAAATAAAGAATAAGAATTTATAATAATTTCTATATAAATGGAATTTAATAATCCTTATAATTTTTTTTTTCTTATTTCTTTAACGAAGAAAGCGCTATTGATTAAAAGAGTTCTCAATGTAAAATGTATTTTTAACTATTTTTATAATGAATAAAATGTTGAAAAATTAAATAATGCATACACATTCTTCGCTCATTTTAATATTTTTTTTTTTTTTTACTTTTTATTACATTTATTTATTTTTCGATAGTGAACAAATTCAATTTGCCTTATATATCAATTATAGCAATGCATACGATATTTGAAAATAATAAATGCCAGCATTAAAGTTTGAAAAACCAACCATTTTGTTAGAATAAAATATATATTTTATTTCAATCTCTGTTGATTACAAGGCTTGAATAAGTGTTTAAATATACACATAGATATTAAAATAAACAGATTTTTTAAGACTTTTTCCAGGGATACGAAGAAAAATGGCTGTGATGATTAGCGCCATCTCTGATAGAAAGTGTGTACTAAAAGCTTGTTTTCCAGTAGCTAAACAAATTACTCAAATAGAGATATAAAAGGGATGAATTTCTCCAAAGAAGAGTTAAATTAAACCTTATATGTAAATAAAAAAATACTTTTTAACATTCTATGTTCTGGCAGAATACATGAAATATTCTCCCTAAAATAAAGCAAAGAAAAGTTACTTTTCCATGAATAGACATTAAATTTTATTTTCATATAACCATTACATTTTCTATAATTTATATACAGCCATACTTTTAAAATTTTAAATTAATTAGTTAAATTTTCAAAATATATAAATTGTTATATATTTATAGATAAACTATAGTATTTTCGGTATTAGTGCTTTTTTTTTCTTTCCCTCATTTTAAATGCTTAATGTTGAAGAAAACTAACTTTTATATATGAAATAAAATTACATGCCATTATTTTTATACGTAATTGTTTTACTCATATTACCAGAAGGTTAGCATTAGTAGATAATTTTTATAAATCTAGAATACGCCTAGCGCAGTATTAAAAAGGAACGATAAATATTAACGCCAAAACATTGATTAATCAATATGACAGGAAGTAACTTTTCATAACTTTAAAAAATATGTTTCGATATTAGTGTTAGTAATGAACTAAAAATCTTCAGAATATTAATTCAACGTATCTATAATTTAAAATGCTATGCTTGTAAAAGTTTTTTCTTATAGAAATGTCAACTTAATTTGAGTTTTACTACTAAGTTGATAGATGGCAGCACTGTAAAATACGAAATTTACTTTTTTTTTCTTCACATAGTCTGTTTATTAGAATAAAAAAAATAACAAAACGTATTAAAAGAAAAATAATTACATGAGTACTGAATAGCCATTTTTTTCATATTAATTTGAATTACTGAAAACTCTTGACAAAGATACTGGAGGAATTATTGTGCCTATTCATTATATCATGACTATTCTTAAAAGGAGTTCTAGGGAATTTCTTTTCCAGAGAAACACTTCTAATGAAATTTACTTGAACAAAAAAATCTTCTTCATGTTATCCAATACATGGTATGCTTTAAATACGTTAATAAAGAATATGAGAGACTAATTATTATTTCACCTACTTTAGAAAAGGGGAAAAAAAGTATCCTTATATACGTATTCAGTGGTTAAAAAACATCGACGTAAACCGAAATACTTAATAACAGTTCCACTAACTTTCTAAAGCTAAGCAAAAATTAGTAAAATCCAAAACAAAAAAATTGACAAATACTGAGTGACACGATATTCAGCAAGAAAGTATTAAGTTTGGCAACAGGTGAAACAATGAATTACATACAAAATGTTTTTCATAAAAATAAACACAAAATGGATTCATTAATCAAGATTAGTTTCAAATCAAAATGATCAGAAAAAAGTTCTTAGTATGTGATATTTTTCATGTGCATACAAAGGTATAAAGTATTTGACCATGTGTTCCATAAGCTGATCAACAACATAATGAAGTAATCGCCTTTAAACCTGCACAGCGGTTTCTAAAATTCTAAGAGTAGATGGAAAACTTATATATTAAGTAACGTAGAGAACCCAAAGATTTTTAACGCGATTCAAGAAGATTGAGTATTCCATACCTTCTTTTCGCAAGAAGTCATTGCTGGTGTAACTCTTTCGAAATTCCCTTTACATACATAGTGGTGGAGACGAGCCCTGAAACTTATCTTACGGTTAACAGGTTTGGAATACTCATCGATTGCCAAGCTTCTCGTCATTTTGAACCACGAACAGGTTAAGAGGTCATGCCTGAGCTGGCACACTTCTCTATAATCTACGCTTCACCAGCTAAAGGAATTTCGACGTCACAGATTAATGTGGACAAGACCCAAACCCACGAAGATCCAGCAACCCTTTAAGGATGAATGTGGGCATCCTCCCAATCTCTGCCTTCGGCAAATGACGCTTCATTTTGTTGATCTTAAAGAGAAGCGGGTTGTAGCAACTAAGCCCCATTGGAGCTAAGTAGTACTTTAAAGCAACTAAATGTAGATTATGTAATTAAAACAATGTTATATACTTTCAAACAATGTTTTTTTTTAAATGTATTTTATATCAAAACGAAACAAAACTGTCCAGGGTGGTTTATGATCTTCCAATGCAGTATAGAACCTAAGCTTGATATTGTTATAGCCATATTTGTAGTCATCCTGTTGAAATGATAATTAATGCGATACATCAATGAAATCCGGAATAGATCATAATACTTTAACTTGATTGGGGGTATTCTATTTTCCCCGATGTTACATGCTTGCAGGCCTAATCCTGACTTATACATGAATTACATAACTTTGCGCGAATTAGACGCAATCCAACTAAGATATTGGTGACACCATTCTAAATCAAGCCTCTTTGGATTGGACAGATCAAAGAATGCGAACTCATTGTCTCTCGACGTACATTCCATTAACGGCATACATTCTAATACAGCGACATTTTAATTTTTCTTGAAGATAACATGGCCACCAGACACAATTCTTTGGACAACTATTTGGCTGGTTTGGAGTTGTTTTCGTTATCTTGAAATGACGGACTGATCAGTGTTGAAGAATCGAGCATATTTGTCGTTGAAAATCCTACTTCAATGCGTCTGACAAAATTTCAGCATTCAGAGTTCTTCATTCGTCTTATCATTTATGGAGAAACCTTTCTCTTGGAAACAAGTTGTAGCAAAGTTTAATAAATTGCATATGGTGATACCTAGATTTTCCTCCAAAACTCAAAAATCATTTCCATCCGACAAAAATTTAAGATTGCATCGTAACATATTAGTTTGGGGAAAAAGTAATCCATTTTTTTTTTTCGGTAGACGTCTGTAATGATCGATATCTCGTGAGGTATCTATCAAACAATTTCAGATTTATGCTCGTTGCAAAGGTGACATTTGACACTAAAATATCCTCTTGCGGTTTTTTGTTTGATAGATTCAGTTACGAGTACAAGGTTTTAGAAATGAAAGACAACAAATAGAAAATTCGATACATTTTCGTTTTTCTCTTGTAACGGCGAAAAAGATTGCCAGATGGCTAAAATTGTGAAAAAATTTTTATCGTCCTATATAAGACTGTAACAACCAGTTACATACAATTTTTGTATCATCGATTCCGTTCAGGTATTTTTGATGTTAGAGATGCACCTCGCATGTGAATACAGCATCGTCGAAAATGTCTGTAAAATATCAAAAATGGTCGAAGTTGACCGCAAGTCAGCAGTAGTAACGCGCAAGACCTAAGAATCTACATGAAAGCTGTTTTAAACCTTTTTACAAAGCGAATCCAAAAGAAGTTACATAAAGTTCACGTGAAAATAATGGATTTCTTTTTCCTCAACCTAATATTTATTTATCGAAATTGTTTTTCGTAAAATTCAGTCATTAAATGAAAACAGCTGTCATAAATATGTGGATCGGCTACAAAATTACGAAAATTCTTTTAGTTGTAATTTGTGATTTAGATCCTAGGAAAGCATTGAACAATAAGTTTTAGAATTAACAAACCATTCCGTTAAAATAATTTATATCTAAATTGCTTACTTTGTAAGGATTTTAAAAATTCTTATCACTTAAATAGTGAAATATTTTGCTTATGAATTACGGTAGTTCAAAGTAAAGGGGAAAAAATTAGCTTTTTCGTTATAATACCAAATTATAAAATGGTCTAAGAAATAAGACATCACACCGCACAACGTGATGCTCTCCAGCCCATAATAATATTCAAATAAATACACACAAGCTCTTATTAAGGAATTGCTATGCAAATAAAATATAAACACATGTAATATCATCGTTCGGACCACTTTTGAAAGCAATTGGTTCCTTGGGACATATTTCACTTAAGACACAGTTTCCAGTCGGAATGACAAAAATTGACAATATAAGAAAACTAATGCTTTACCCAAAATGAAAAATGTTCAAACAAATCACCTAATGTTTTTTCTTGTTATGAAATTCGACTTAGTGCCAAGATAGTGGTTTCATCAAATTTCTTCATAAGAATTAATGATGATAATAGTAATTTAATCCCACACACAAATAGAATTAAATTTCTGAATGGAAGAAGCTTTGCCTTTACGCCATCCAAAGTAGTAAGTAGTGAAGTTAATGTTTGAGCATGTATCAGGGACCTAGAGTTAGTTTACATATGCAAATAATAATTGTGTCCAACCAATCAATGATGTTGGTTGACTATGTTTATATAAGACAACAGGTATCTGATAAAGCTGTTAGATTAGTTGTTGCTACAACGTCAGGTTAATCCGACATTGAATGTGTTGTTGTATTGGTCATAGGAAAAGTGGAACATATCATCACCGGGGTAGAGCTGGAATTCGGATTTTTGAATACGATATTCCATGAGTTTACTGTGAATACTGACTGTTATATAAAACATCAAATCTTTAGCAGTGGTGAGTGTGAGAAGAGATTTTATTGGAACAAAATTAACAAACGACTGACAGGAGTTCTTAAGAGAGTTAGATAACAATTTGATGGAATAGTTCCTTAAATATTTGTGAATTATAATTCTGGGTACCAACAAGCTTCAGAGTACGAACTCTTTAATGGACAACCTTCATGAGATTTTACAGCTGAAGGCTCATACGTATACCGTTATTGCTACAAAGCTTTGTACCACGACGGTGCCGTGAACACCAGCATTAAACTGGAAACATGTTGCCCATCTCAAAGAGTCATCTTTCCAGTTGCATCGGGCTTATGGATGTATAAGGATGTCCAGAAATCTCATAAATCAATGGATAAGTGTCAAAAGGAATCAAATCAAGTTGGTAGTGTCTATCATAATATGGAACGCAAACAATTGGTGTATTATGAAAACCCTAATATGTCTAGAGATAAATCTAATCGGTGGAAGGTATAAAAGTGACCTGCATCTATATTCGTATCTATGGACTTAGACATTGTGTAAACCCAATAAGTCGACAGTCTTCTGGTAAGAAAAGTAAAATCGACTTGGAACTTTTTCTTATCCTTAAATTTATGAGTGCGATAACTGAGTTTTATTATGCATTTTAAGAAATTACATTCACTATTTCTATATAGTCCTGCATTATATTTATTAAATGTGATATAGATTAACTCTACCAAAGGTTATGCATCATCAGTTATTGATACATTTGAATCATGACATTGTTCCTGACGGCAGTTTAGAGTTTATAGAACATGCTAAAAAGAAATCACAATATTTACATATGCTTGATACATAATTTACCTTTTTACATACATTTTGATTTACCTGCAGCTCACTAAATGTCTTTTTGTGCATTTCCATTATGTATGCTATTACATACCCGATGTTATCTTGGCTTGCCTACGATATACACTGTCTATCAATAAGTATTGGATACCTGTGACATAAGACAAAAACTAACTTTATTTAAAATCAATAGTTGGCAGAGCCTCTATGAGGGGCAATTACAGCATGAACCCTCCGGGGCATACTTTCCACAAGTCTTTGTATTACAGCTAGTGGTATTGTCTTCCACTCGGTTTGGAGTAAACATATAAGTTCTTTCACCGATTTTGGACGGGTAGTGCACCCCTTAATTCGGCGATCCAACTCGTCCCAGAGGTTCTCGATAGGCTTCAGGTCTGGGCTCTGGGTAGGGCAGTCCATTCGATGAACTCAATTGACTCCATACCCAGTCTTGGTTAACCTCGAAACATGACAACTGCCATTATCATCCTGAAAATAACAGGTGTCCAATCCGTAAAACTGCCATAACGTAGAAAGCACATTGTCATTCAAAATAGTGCAGTAGACATCGGTGATCAGCTTACCATGAATGAGGATCAAGGGTCCCAGTCCATATCAGGAGAAACACTCCCAGACCATAATTCCACCTCCGCCGAACTTGACTGTTGGCACAATGCATTCTAGCAGGAGACGTTCTCCAGGCAGACGCCAGAACCAGACTCTGAAATCCGAACGGTAAAGGGTGAATCTTAATTCGTCCTCCAAAGAACCCGTTTCCACTGATTTTGCACCACATTACCCTAGCAGAGCGTTTGTGATCAAAGACTTATGGGCAGCAGCATGACCATGAAAACCAAGCAGATGTGCTTCCTTACGGATGGTATCTTTGAAACAATACACTCAGATGCCTGTTGAAACTCCTCGAGGATGAGAGCCATCGGTTGGGTGCGGTTCTTCCAAATTACTCTGAACAGCACTCGTCGGTCTTTATCTCCCAGTTTCGTTGGTCAGCCGACTCAGGGCATTTTCCGACAATAACCGCTCACCTTCCACTTCTTAAACACGCAGGTAACTGTCGAATTTGGGTACTTCAGACCGCTAGATATGTCCCTTAAGGATCAGCCACATTTGTGATACCCGATAATTATACCTTTCTCGAAATCAGAGCGCTCCGAACTGCGCGGCACCTTGCATGCGACTAATGCCTATGCTGTTTCCTACACGATATATACTGATAAAGGCCGTGACGTACCTCAGGACTGCAAATATCGTCATTTGAATAGGTATCCAAATACTTATTGGTAGGCAGTGTATAAGGTGTAATGAGGTTTCATTGGAAAAAATTTTATGGACTTATAGACTAGAGAATAGAAGCGTAAACGTCATCAGTATTTTTATTCTAACTGCTGGTACTGGATGATTCATCCTTCACCACAAGGCCAGAAACTGCTCCTTATTTAGAGTTACCCGGTGGGCACCTGTGAACCAAGTCATGGAGGCGAGCGGCATTACCCACGTCACACCACCACAAACACATTTATAGGGTGGGTCACATTCATCCATCATCTCAGAAAAAATAACTAAGAAATACAGAAAGGAAGGAAACGTCCATCCCCAAACCAGGACTCAAACCCGTGCCAACAGCCTAGGAGTCAAGAACACTAACCACTCAGCCATTGGCCAGTCACGTCATCAGTATTTCAATGTATAAAAATTGTAATAATATGCAGGTATAATTTTCGCAAAGCGAAAACCAAGGTATGGAAAAACAAATATTCTTTGAATCAAATCTTAAGATGAAATTATAGAAATCAATCCAAATTTATTAAGCTATGCAGATGGGAACAAATAAGCTTAAAATATTGCAATAATATTAAACACAATTGTTTTCAATGTTAGAAGCAAAAATAGCGCTATTAATGTACATGCATTACTTGAAGATCCTAAAACAAACTATTAAGGAAACTATATATACACATTTGCAAATGATAGATGTGAATTTATAATTATTTTAGTTAAATTACATTTTATTCTTCATTAGGGTAAAGGAATTTAAAAAAATATCTCATGATCACGATGATAATGGGAATATGATGTCATTATTTCATCTTGTCATACGCCAAAACGCGCCATAAGAAAATTTAAGGGAAAATTTTCTTGATGTATCTGTAAGGGTAGTTAGATCCCACAAATTAAACTGTAGGGAAAACTTTATGAAAAACATCTAGCAAGGGATAAATTGAATTTACGACCATTTTTGATAAAGCGTATTTGCATTTTTACAGGAGCCAAAAAAGAAAAATCGCTTATGATTTATGTGATGATTGTGTGCCACAAGACGCCTCAGAAAATGCTATGAAAACTGCTTAGTCTTAACCCATGAATTGATTCTTAAGGAAGAATTTATAAAAGGAATATAACAAGTGATAAATACAAATTTATGACCACTTTAGGTCAATCATATTTCGATTTGTAGTAATCAAAAGAGCCAGAAAAGTATTTCACAAACATCCTGAAGAAAACATGCTGTACAGACGATACAGTGAATCTCATAGAAACTAGCTAAGTATGTTTCTGTGCAGTTAATATTGAAATCTCACAAATCAAACCTTAAGGAAAACTTCATAAATAGCAATTACCAAGTGATAAATGCAAATTTGTGATTATTTTAGATAAAGAATATATCCATTTTAACTAATTTAAAGCAGCCAGAAATGTCATTCCTAGCAAAAATGTGCCCCAAGATGACTTCAGCTAATTTCATGAAAATCTAGCTGGCTAGATACAGGGTAAATAAGCAAATATTTTCTGGAAAGGGCGTTTATAATAATTAATAAGCGAAAAATAATAATTACATAATTTGGTTGATATTATACTAAATTTAAAAAAATTTTCGTCCTCATAATACAGCTCACTGAAATTAAAACAAGAAATCTTTGATATGTGTACGTTTTATTAAAAAAAATTATAAAAAAACTGTTGTAGTTAAGCAAAACATTAAAGTTTTTTAAAGCGGAAATGATTAAATTGGAAAAGAGCATATTCCCACAAAATCTCCAAATATAAACGAAGTGTTTTGTGGCATGGATTCATGAAAAAAAAAAAATGGCTTTCTCAAAACAAGTATGAAAACGTTCTAACAGATGGCGCTGTCATCGATAGTTTAATATGATTTGATTCAGTTTTGACTTTGAACTGATGAGGGAAGTACTCTCCAAATTTCGATGCAACTAAATGTACCTTTCGATTCTTCGAAAACATAATTAATTGTCGCAAGTTCATATAAAATGTTTATTGTGTGTACTTTTTTTATTTATATTATTTTTGTTTTAATATATCAAGGGTGGCCAAGACGTCGACATTTTAGATAGTCCACGCGACCGTCCCGATAATGACCTCAGATATTAACAATTTAATTTATGACTTATTACATAGAATCAAAGAATTATTTAAAATAATAAATATAAATATATATACAACAGTCTACGTTTTAAAACCCAAAACAAACTGTGCAAAGATATATGATTTAAAGATTTATGATTAAAAGTTTACGATTTAAAATCTAAAACGGATCATGATAAGCGCAATTTAAACATTCAAAATAACTATAGAAAGGTATGGATCTCAATTACGAAAACATGAATTGAGAAACTTCAAAAACATGGAGAAAGAGTGCATCCATAATCCAAACCGAGACTTCGAAGATTTCGCTTAATATTTACTTGTTTTGTTTCAAGAATTTGAAAGAAGGTTAGCTGACTTAATTAGGTTAAAAGAAATACTCAATTTTATGATATTTCCATATTTGATATTCATATTCAATTCTTATTGATATTCAAGAATTCAATATTGATATTCTTGATCCAAAGTATAAATGATATTTCCATATTCAAAGTATACTTTGGATCAAGGTATCTTTGCGAATCAGATTTTTCAAGCATGAATAAAACACAAACATTGTGTTCGTATTTAACAGATGGAAATTTAATTTCGCGTTTATGCATTGCAATAAGCTCATACCAGTCACAATATGATAAACTTGTAGCAGATATACAGTGGCAAATTTCAACTAAACGAAAAGGATGGCCAGTTTTTGATATAGGAATACTTTGATTATTTTCGTCAGTAATTTTTTTTTTTTTTTTGTAAATATTAAAATTAAGTTGTTTTTTTTTTTTTTAGAAAAATTACATAATTTACCATTTTTTCTTCTTACCGAAAATAAATATGTAAGTTAATTTAGCTCTGCCATTGATAGACCGCCTATCATCTTTTAAATGTGGAGTAGACCCTGGATCCCATAAGTTTGGCCACCCCTGTAATATATGATCTTATTTAGTTTTCCGGGCCGAGTTTTAAATGCACCCACACGCATTCGATTTTAGATTTAATTTGAAATATTTAGATTATAATAGATTTTCTTTTGTAAAGTGAAAATTGTGAGTGGATTTTCGGAAGTTAGGAGAATGAAGTAGAAATCAATTTCTATAGAAGAATCAATGATTTAGTTCCATAAAATCAAGAACACATTTAGTTAAGACTAGAGTCTGTAAATTAAATGAGCGGAGCTGAAATTAAATGGTTTAAAGAGATTCATTGAAAGAGATAAATCAATGAAAGTTTGTGTTTATGTAACATATGCATTCACAATTTCGTGAATAATTAGGTTAAATATATTCTGGCCTACTATAATAGCGAAATTCTGTGATTAGAATATGTGAAATAATGTACCAAAAGAAATGTGTTCTTTACAGCCAAATATTAGGCTGGGGAAAAAGAAATCCATTATTTTTACGGGAACTTTATGTAACTTTTGGATTCGCTTTGTAAAAAGGTTTAAAACAGCTTTCAT
>JAPDSC010152452.1:0-18544 GCA_026290005.1 Latrodectus geometricus
ATATATATATATATATATATATAAATGCTAACAAGAGTATCATGTAAGGAAAAATTCCAAGTTAAAACATGCAAAATCTATAACTAACATTAGAAAATAACAATAGCTTTATTTTTAGTAGAAAGTAAATTCCCATAAATAACTGAAATGGATTTTGATAACATATAGGGACTAATGTGCTGTGAAGAAATGATTTTCTAAAAGTTCTTTCAAATTTCCTAGATTGTAGTCAATAATTAATACTGTAATTTCGAAAAAATATAGAAACATTGAACTGAGATTCCAAAAAAATAAGATTAAATTAAGAAATGTCATGACAGTAAAATTGTTAATTTTTACTTTTAGTGTTAAAAAATATTTATGAAAGTTTTTAGTTAATGTAATGTTTATGAAAACAATTTGGTAAATAATTAGATGCACACTTTAAGTAAATATGCAAATTTTAGTAGTAATGATCAACCTAAAGTACCTCAATGAAGTACCTTAATGAAATCAACAAAACTTATTTTTATTTTCTCATCAAACTATATATTGGATTTCAATATTTAACATTTAATACCAAATTTTTATTATAAATTTCAATAATCTGCAAGTCTTTAATGTTAATATAAAATTGAAGAACTAATTTGATTTACGTAAAATATATAAATTATTTCAAATTCAAATATTAATTATTTACAATAAAGTATTTTCAATTACTCTTAATTATTTAAAATTATTCACATTTCTAGTATATCTCAATTTACGTATTATTTTATAAAGCATTATCATTTGTTATTAAATAAACAAAAAAATTATATTTCAATTTTTTCAGTAATGATAATGTGAAGAAATGGTACTTATAATAAATATTTGTTTAAGGAATCTTTAGGAAAATTATATTGTTTATTAATGTTATTCTTTTGAGATTTTAATAAGTAAATGAAATTATATGAATGGATTTTAACTCACTCTTCAATCCTGCAAAATAAGACTAACAAATGATTTGCTACATTTTTAACAAATATGTGATAATAAATTAGTCTAACTCTGTTAATTTGTGTATTAGTGTAAAATGTATTACATCATTTGGAATAAGTGTTATTATAAAGCGCATTTATTTGTCACTGATAAGATAAGCTTGCTATTTATTTATTCAATTCACAAGTAGCTACATTGAATTGTATTCTTTTGTTTTGTGCAAATACATATATTAGTTTGGAGAAAAAGAAATCCATTATTTTTACGTGACCATTTTGTAACTTCCTTCAGATTCGCTTTGTAAAAAGGTTTAAAACACTTTTCATGTAGATTTTTAGGCCTTGTGCGAAGCTACGACTGCTGACATGCTGTCAAGTTTGATAATTTTTGATATTTTATAGACATTCCCGACGATGTTGTATCCATGCGAGGTGCATCTTTAGCATCCAAATACCCAAACGGATTCGACGAAACAAAAATTGTACGTAACTGGTTGTTACAGTTTTATATAGGACGATAAACACCTTTCACAATTTTAGCCACCCGGCTATATTTTTCGCCGTTAGAAGAGAAAAACCAAAACGTATCGAATTTTCTGTTTGTTGTCTTCCATTTTTAAAACCTTGTACTCGTAACTGAATTAATCAAACAAAAACCACAAGAGGATATTTATGTATCAAATGTCACCTTTCCAACGAGCATAAATCTGAAATTGTTTGATAGATACCTCACGAGGTATCAATCACTTCATACGTCTACCGAAAAAATAATGGATTACTTTTTCTCCAAACTAATATAATAACAGGCATTTATAATAATACTTTTTAATATTGCTAATTTAGAAAGGAAGTTGGTTAATATATAACAGTTAATGATCATAGCTATTAAATAAAATATGTTAAAAATCTTTCTGTTTTCGAAAATTTATAAATCAATAATTTAGTCCTGCGTTAAGAAATACGTTAAGGCAATGAATAATAAAATTGACAACTTGAAATATTTTGAGATGCTACAGTGCTTAATCTTATGGCTGTTTTACAATCATCATTTTACCATGTTATAAATAGTGTAAATGTTAAAAATAATGATTTTAAGAAATGACACTGAAAAAATTTAATATTTATAGCTCTGTTTCGTAATATGGCAACACAAAAATGTTTAAGTCACATCATACGAATGAGATTATTCTCAAAAACATGAAAAATGATTTTAATTGAGTTAGAGAAAATTGATTACTCACGTTTCCTCATCACAGCAAGGAAAGAGGAAACCCTGAAAGTTTTACTTTTGTCCAATAATTTGAAAAAGATACGTAGGTATCAGTATCGATATCAGAAGTAAGCTAGACGTTTATCATTTAAAATATACTCCGATCATTAATTATCATTTATTTTTCTTTCCCTCTCTCTCTGTCTCTTTAAATGTCCTACAAAAAACTGCATTATAATACAAGCTTACTTCTAGTGAATCATTATATTAATTTTCTAGATATCCCTCTCTCTTTTTATGGATAATATGAAAGTCACCTTCATGAGTTATCAGTTATCTTTGAATGATTATAGGATAAATTTGGAAGGATTAAAACCCATTCATAAACGTGGTAATAAGTACACAATACGAATAATAATGCAGCTAAAGGAATAGAACAACTATTAGAATGTTATTTGCTGAAAATTAACACTTACCGAGCCATTACATTTACAGTTAGATATTTAAAATTTATTTCAACACATTTAAATTCATAAGTTGTTTCAAATCATTTAGAGCATTTTATTCAAAGAATTTCAAAATAGAATCAATTAATGTTTTTAAAGGAAATTAATTAATACAAAATTTTATTGTATGTAACAATACAATAACAATTCGTTTTTAAAATTAATCAGATTTGAATTATAATTTTGCCAAAGTAGTTTTTACTATATGTCAATGTATTATTTTTGGAGAAATATGAGTTCCTGCATTTATTATGAGATTTGATATTAAAATCTTATGTTTTAATCACCATATTAACATTTTATTAAATTATTGTTATTCCATCATTTAATCACTGTAAAAATCAATAATTTATATTATTACATTTTGAGAAAAATGTAATATACCGGATTTTTGAAGTCCCACCTCATCTGAATCAATATTTTACGAATGCTTAACGATATTATGAAAATCATGGTAGTTATTATCATGTGTATGAACCCAGTACATTATAGAATATACTATTGACTTCTTGAGCAACGGAAAAGAAATTGATATTGCATTGGAATAAATTTATATATTTTTCAAATGCCAGTTACATTGGCCTTTAGGCCATTAAGCTCCTTGCTTGCCAATAGCTCTGAAATCTACAAGAAAAACTTCTCAGTGCTTCATATTCGCCAAAATGTTATGCTGACAATGTGTGTCCACTGTTACATAAAACACACAACGACGAATCAGCTAGAGATCTCTTGAAGCCTCAATGAACGGCAAAGTTGTAGCAGATTTCAAATAACTCAGTTTGAACCAAAAGGAGAGTATGGTTTTTATGTTTGACATATTAGATAATATTCTTTCCGTATTAGTAATTACTTTATTGAAGCACTGAACTCTTTTTATACTTTTTTCACACAAAAAAGATTTGTTTATGTATCTCATAATTTACATGAATAGTAGCTGAAATGAGAATATTTTGTATTATGTGCTTATTCATTTTACATATTTTTACTATGTTTTTATGATCAATAACATTTTTTTCTTTTAGTTTGAACCTTTTAATTTGCCTTTTAATTTGAAAATATTTTATTTACTGATCTCAAAGAAAGGATTTTTGCCCTATAAAATGGCGAGTTTTTATGGTAATAAAATATTGCTAACAATATCTACTAATTTCTACGCAGTTAGAAATTCAATCAGAAATATTTTATAAAATATTATAGGAATATTTTTACGAAAAATATGTAAATATATTTAAAATCATTTAGATACTTCTGGTGATATATTTATATAATACTCGAACTCCATTCAGAGTAAAACATTTTATTTATTTTTCAAGAATCAGCAAATGTCCTAAAAACATATTTATATTTCGTTTCATTCATGCAATTAAAATCAATATTCTTATTCAATCCAATTCTACAATATATAATATATAATTTAACAATACTTTTATCCAAGTTTTTATAATTTGTCAACATGTGAGCCTTTTTTGGGATATATTTGAAAGAAAAAATTGCGATTGAAGATGAATGCAGTAAAAGAGAAAAATGAATACAAATACAAGAAACAATTTAAAAATTCGAAATGGTTCATAATACTTTATGCATAATATGATAGGAGGGAAGCTATTTTTTCATTAACAAACACATTCATTGTACTTTCTATTTGTTTATTTTAAATTAAAAAAATACGAAAAATCAAAAAAATTGGAAGAAATTTAACACAATTATTTAATTTTTCTGAATTGCTAATATTTTTCTTATTCTTGGATATAATTTCAATTTTAATCGTCAACATTTATTTCAACTGTCTAAAATGATTTAGTTTTTATCATAATTTCAGATTTTACATCTAATTAGATTTTAGTTTTACACATTTTTAAACGCACTTCATTTTCAGCTGAAATTGTGCATTCATAATGAATCGTGCCATTTAATTTAAATGATACTCATTATTAGATATTTACTTTTTTGTTTTTATTAACATTTCCATCGTTTCAATGAAAAGGCATTATCAATTTCTGTTTTCATGCTTTTTAATAAAGCAAAACAAAATTTGCAATACTTTTAACACGCTTTATCAGGCAAAAGGCATAAAATTTAATGCTAAGCTATTTATAATTCTGATAAAAAATTTAAACAGATTTTGAGTATTAATTGAAATAGAAACATTATGTTTAACTTAAATATAAATAAATATTTTATAATTTGGTCTCCGTGCAGAGATAGATTGAAGCATTTTACTTTTAATAGCTAAAATAAATTCCATCAACTATTGTAAAACAATGATTGCTTTAGTCCTTTATTTGAATTATCTATTTTATGTTTTCCAGAAACACATTTATTTAAAAAATTTAATTAATTTTAGGATGGGGGTTTGAAGTATTGAAAAAACTTTTTTTTTGTTAATTAAAACTTTTTCACCAGTTATCCTTCTTGCTAAACACATTCTTTGTTTTTTCATTATAACAGCTAAATTAAATTTGTGAGTGTCATAAGTCTATTTCGATAAATTTAATGACACAACTTTCTTCCATTTGTTTGTTAATGGAATGCAGATTCTGTTATATAGGTAGTTTAAGAACAAATATTGTGAGTTTTTTCGAAATTCTTTATGTACTTTATTGAAAATAAAAGTAAAGTTGCACTTTACATATAAAATAATGATTTCATAGGGATTTCATAACTCCAAGTTCTTATTTACTCAAAAAATATTGCATTAACACTATTAAACGTTATATTTTGTAAAGATTAATCTATAGACAAAATATTTATCATTTCATTTCTGTTTTCTTTTCTAAATCTTTGCATTTATTTCTTGACACATATAAAATTACCTGAAATAAAAACTCTTACAAAGCAAGCAAAGTTCTGAAATGTGAAAAAGTATATTTTTAATGAATTTGAATGTGAAACTATTTGAACGTTTTATTTTTATTTGAATGTTAAATAATTGAAAAATAGTAGCAATAAACTGATAACTATTTAAAAATTCTGAGTAAAGATTATTTTATTAAATTTTGATTAAATATTATAGAGTTTTATATTGTATATTACTAATATTCAATGTTACTTAAGTTATGTATGTTTTTCATTTGCGAAATATATGATAATTGAGAATCTTCCTCGTGTTAAAAATAGAGTAAGACTGATTTAGGATAACCAAATATCTCTATGAATTATTTTATCGTATGTGATGTTTAGTTACATGTTTGGCTGTAATTTGAAGATTTTTTTTATATGGTTAAAGTTTGAATTTAACTTTAATTTAGGATAAATGTTTAAAGTAAAAATATTTACCTCCATCAATCAGTTTATCCTAATAAAAATCGCTCAGACTAAAATATATTGTTTTTTAATAAACAGAATTTTTCTCCGATATAAACTTGAAAATATAAATGAACCCAAATTTAGCATGTAAACAAAATAATTTTGAAATATAACTAAAACTTCCTGCTTGATAATACATATTATTACTTTAATTACATTTTATTCATAATACATTTAGCCGTCCAGTCAAAAATACTGGTATTTAAATTTTTGTTTTAACAAGTGAGGCTCTAAATGAAAGAGGAATGAGAAAAGGAAGTTCTCAAAAATGATGTGGGGAATAATTTTTATAGAAGTACTGAGGAAGTCTGGATTCATATATAAATAATAAATTGTACTATTCATATTTACTATTAATATTCTGAACATTATGATGTATGAGAATCTTAGTAGTAAACAAAAATAATATAATTCATAATTATTTTTAATTCATTAAAGTATTTTGAAATTTTTGAATAATTTTAAAAATAATAAAAATATATTAAATAATAACAAAAATATATAAATACATAAGTTAAAAAAAATCTTAAAACAGAAAATAATATAAAATTAATCAGGGGTTAAATAATTATGCAGGAAAAATTTTTTAGAACTATATTGATAATAATTAGATATGATTTATATTGAAAAAAACGTATTAGATGAGCAGAAAACTAAAATGTAGAGGAAAATGGAGAAAGAAGGATATATATTTTTATGATAGTCAATACTATTGTGATGCATAAAATTTAGTAATAGTGGTAAATCAAAATTGCTGCTAACAAATAAGGAAAATTTTTTAAATAAAATTCATATTTCAAAATTTTTGAACACAAACAGTGAATATAATAAAAATGATAAATACAAACAGAAATCGAAGAAACAACAGTTATCATAAAAATTGAAGAAAATACAATAATTATCATTCAAATGAAATATGAAACAGACAAGACTCATAGTATCAAATATTGAAGGTTGAGCAATAGCTCAAAAATATAGTTAAGCTGATATCATGAATATAGCATTGATTTTTATATTTAATTATTGCGCAACATTAGTTAGACAATATAATTTCAAAATATCATTATGAAAAACACCTAAAATCAACATTTATTATATCAACCTAAATCAACAAGAGCAAATCAACTAATTAATATTAATTTTTGGTTAATGACATTTTATAAATCTCTCATTAGTGGTGATCTTTGGAGAATATTATTTGTTATAAATTTGGCTTGTATTTTACGCTTCATTATTCATTAATGAAATCATCATATCTTCATTATCCTAACGAACTTAAATCATGCACTAATCAAGTATATCTAAAAAGAAAATTGTATTTTTTAAATTTCTATGGGTTTGCAGAATAATAATCTAAAAAAGCAAATTGCAAGTTAAATTTTCTTTAATTTTTTTCCAGATAAGAATCGTCTACCAATCAAGGATTTAATAAGAAGAATGAATTGTATGTTGATTTTTTTTACGAATTTTTCAAATATAATATCCCTAAATAATTCAGTCTGTGTGCATCATGGTATAAAAATCTAGTTTTAAATAGTTTGTTTTATTCTTACATTAAATTTGTTTAAGTATTTGGTACCACTTAATTATTTCATCAAAATCTGTTTTATCTGACTTGGCATTCAGAGGTTAATCATATCTTTATGTAAATATTGCTTTCAAAGAGGAAATTAAGTATAAGTTAAGCTCAAATATCACGTCCCATTAACTAAATATGAAAATATATAAGCAATTTACTGGAAACAAATTTCATGACTGGATTCAAACATATTATTCCACTAAATTCACACATAAAGTTACATAAAATTTAAAGTTTAATGTACTGAAATGTCTAAGGTTTATGAAGATTAAAAGTTAGTGTTTCATTTTATCAATAATAATTACTTAAACATGTTGAGCAATATTTAAATGTCAGTCACATTATTTTGCATTTACTCAAGGACAGCAATTATAAATCATAGTCAATTATGATATGTAACATACTAGCCTTTTTATTAACTCATTATGTTCACAGATAATAGACAAGATGATGACAAACATTATAATGACATTAATTGCAAAAACTATAAAATATATAAATGTACAAATATGTGATCGACAACGAACAGTGAGTATAACTTGTAAATACTCATATTTTTAATAAAAAAATAACACTGTTCAGCTTGATAGCTGTTGCCTAAAAGTTAGATATGAATAGACTGGTGTTCACATTATTGCTTAAGAGAAAAATTACTGAAATAGTTTATTCCTACTAGTTATAAGCATTATATTATGATTGTGAATGCAATATCATAGGACTCTAGAGTTTTTACCTAATAAAATCTTAATTAATCTTTGGAATCAACGAAAATTAAACAGAATATCATGCTTAAAATCATTGTCAAGAAGTAATGATCTATTAAAGATTTTTTAACTACTATAACATTTAAAAAAATTACATAGAATATTATTGTGCTGGTAGTTTCGAAAATTATCTTTTAAAGATTTTTTTTTCTTTTTTTATATTAGAAATAGAGACTTTTTAATATTTTCAAGAACTTTCGTCACATTTACTGTAGTGGAAATTTTACAAAATTTATTAAATGAAACTTATTATTAAAAATGTTATTTGAAACACAATTTTGGATTAACTGACTGAAGATTCTTAGAGTTTTGTGTTAATATTTACATCAAGAATTTTATTTATACAGTGAAACTAAGAAAATAAATTATTTTTAGTTCAATTTCAAAATTATTTGATAGAAAATAAACTTCTAAAACTCACATGTTAACTAACTCCATAGTTAAAGTACTTATAACTTTCATATAAGAATGAGCTAAAATTGTTTTGAATATCAAGATGTATAATTTTAATCAAATAAACACGTATATTCAAATAAGTTTAAAATTATGGAAAATAAATTTATAATGGAACCATAGAAAAAAAATTAATTGTAGATAATTTTCTGATATGCATGAAACCGAGTACCAAATTTAAACAAAGAAAACACTTTAAATGCGAAACCACACACACATTCATAATTTCTAACTTAATTTCAAAATCATCATTTGCATAATTTTGCAAAATATCATATATCAAAATTTTTCATTCCCTTCTATGTTTTTATTTTCTTTTTTGCTAGAAAAAATCACATTAAATGTAATCTTAAATCCAGTAAAATATCTTGTTTTTTTTCCTAATCAGATCAAGAAATTTCATCATTAATTCTTAATGTATCTTATAATCAAGAAAGTAATCTTTTTTACTCTGTTGTAAAAAATACATTAAAGAATTTTGGATTCAAGAGAACACTCTTTCTTTCATTAATATGTACGAGGACTATGTGGTAAAATGTATTAAAATAACTGTGTGTGACAGAAAAAAAAACTGATGATGTAAGGAAGATTAACAGGATTATGGCTTTGCTTTAAATATTGAATTTTGCTTATTTAATAACATTCATTCAATTTTTTAAATATATTCAGAAACTATTATGCACTGTTTTAATGTTTCATTTTGCTAAATAATTTGGATATATTTCTTTTCTTTATTTTCCATTTTTAATTAAATCATTTTACAGTTGCGTTATAAAGTGTCGCGTTGGCCTGGTTGTTAGGTTGTCGTTCTCAATACCGGAAGGTAGTGAGTTCGAATCCCGGCTTAGCCTAAAATACATCGTGTTCCCATTCCAAATTAATACCTGATGGGGTGGTAAGAGCCTAGCCATAAGTCTTCCTATCTTTATAATTCGAAGACCCAGATGGTGCTGCTATCTATGAGCCAAGTCTTTATTCGAGCCTCGTGGAAGGTGCACTGTTCAAAAATGGATGCTGCTCTTTCCGACTTTATTCTCCCTATTCCTGACGGACGGGCTTGGTTTCACCTAGTGTCATAAGTAACACAACAGTTGGATAATAATTATAAAGCAACAAAATAGTTTTTCTCAATATTTTTCAGGCCTTACACTCACTTCGCAAATAGGCCGTTCACCTGCGGCGTCTAAATAATATGTTTAAATTTCAAATACAACTTTAAATAAGTTGTATTAATGTAAATATAAAATCAGTGAATGCAATTTATAGTTGAATTCCATTAGAAAAATACAGCAAATCATAATTTTATTCAAATTAATACTTTCTATATTTAAGTAAGAATATTTTCAACAACTTATTTACAAACTTATAACTTATGTTACAATACATGTTTTTTTCATGTATCTATATTTAATGATTCTTAATTATTTTTACATATCTAGATCAATTTCTGTATTGCTTTTAGCTTGTTCTTCACATATTGTATTAGTGAAGAATTTTCAGCATTGTGGGAGAAGACATAAAAATACTATTGCCGTGTATAATATTTCAATTAAATGTGATTATATTAGAAAATATAAGCAGATTTATGATATAAAGTTACTTAATTGAAATGAGAGTATACTTGAATTTATTATACTAAATTGCACAAAATTAATAATTTATATTAATTTATGATTAATATAGATTTTAAATATAAAATAGAAATACAAATGCTTACAAAATACAATACAATTGCAAAATTTTATAAAATTATAGTAATTATTTTTTATTCCAATTTTATTATTTATTATTTGATAAATATTACGATAATAATAATTACTACATTTATTATTTGTTGCATATTTAAATATAGAAATAAATACAATTTATCAAATTGTAGGGCAAGGATAATAGGTTTATCATTTATAGTTTCCTGTTATACAATTTTTAAATAAAATATGTTTGTTAAAAGTTTATTTATGTAAAATTAAACAATGAAGAAAAAAAAAAACATGTATTGGAATAATTGATTTCTAATATTATACTTGACCATAAAAGTATCAAGAGTGATATTTATAAATGGATTGTTCACACATGATTCTACTATTATTAACGTTCTAAGAGAGAAATGATGTCACTTTATGACATCTGGTACACCATTAACTAACCACAGGATATTTGCGATAAAAATAATCTTACCATTTTTGGCGCCATAAATCCCCACTTTCTAGCTACTTATTTGGCATGCCATATTTGTCAGAGTGAGAAACTGTTATTCAGCTATAATTTAAGCAATATAAATTGTGAAAAAAAAAACATTAAAATTGCATTAATAAAATATAATAAGTATTTTCTTTTTTGTTTTATAATGCATTGCAAAACATTCAAAGTTTTAGTACATATTTTCTTTGATAGAATTTAATTTAATATTATCAGCAATTTTTTCAAATCAAATTTAGCAATCAAAATTTTAATAATTTTATATATATTTTATAGTTTTTTTTCAAGCCGTACTAAAACTCGGCAATACAATAATAAAAAACACACACAGCGTATGATAATGGTATCTATTTCTTAAATAATGCAAAGTGTAGGTGCTTATTTTTAATTTATTTTGCATTAATGTTAGTTATTAATTTAGAAATGACATAAATTTCTTTTTTATTTGTCTTAAATTGTTACTTTTACTATTGTATAAAAAATAATTGATCATGCAAAATTAAACATTCTGAATCACAAATAATTCGTGTTTTGATGCAATCCAAAATTAGATATAGATTTATAAAAATTGGAAAATATAATAAATAGAAAGATTTCAAAGTTTTGAAAATTTTGAACTTTGTTTATGTATTACATCTTCAAAAATAATATAAATTATTTTATCTACTAATAATAACAGATAAAGACTTAGAGATAAGGTGAGGAGATATAGTACATCTCAAGATACAAAATGCAAGGAATTTTCATTTTATCGCTTATTCAATTTAGAAGTAAGATTGGAATGAAATGAAATTTACTTTTTATATACTTTTTTGGCATGTGGTAAATATGGTGATTTTTAAAGTAAAAATAAATTAAAAAAATTTTTCACGTTTGAAAAATTCTCTTAAGTGTCTTTAATTTTAGAAAAAATAATTTAAAATTCAATCTTTTCAAATATGTGTTATGATTTATGCTGTAGTATGATATTTTAAAGAACAATAAAGTATATAATGCACATTTTCATTAGTTACATAAGCTATAATTTTAAAGACCTATCAATTTTGTGAATTAAAATCCTAAAAATAGTGAACTGCTCATTCAGTCCTTAAGAAATCATTTCATATATAAAATCAGTAGAAAAGCTAACATATTAAATAATGGAAACATTTTATTTAAGTTTCATATTATTAAGATATATATCACAAATATTAATTACAATTTATAGATGGGCAGAAAATATTATAGTAATACACTGCTTGACATAGAAAATGCAACATCATGACGTTTTGGTCATATAAATATGTAAATTTCAGAGATTACGCAGCGTAACATTCTATGCAAATAATGTAAAATGCAAGTTGGTCATGGGATTATCACGCCAGATAAAAGGGATAGATACGGCTGACAAACCAACAGTCTTACCTATTTGTCGCTTAGGATATCCAGTATTTCGGGAAGTTTAAAGCTGCAGAAGACACGTCTAGAAAAAGTGATGACTGGACGAAGACATTGAAGACAGTTTCGGCAAAATGACGGTTTTGTGAGAGGTCAAATTGTTGGCTTACGTTGGGCTGGTTGGTCCTACCGTCGAATCGCTGCTGAAACCACCTAGAATGGGGACCAGATGGGTGAATGAGCAAAATGCCAATAATCGCATAAGACCAGGTCCATCTAGACGGGCAACAGAAAGGGCGGATTGACGCATCCGAAAGGCAGCTATGGCGGCCATACAATAAACTTCTCTTGACATTCTGCGCTATGTGCAGCAAGTTCTGAATGCTCCAATATCTGCGAGAAGAGTTGCACGACGATTGGATGAAAGTTGCTTGAACACATACCGCCGTTGACCAAAAATGCAACTAACGCTAAGGCACCGTGGGAAGAGATTGTGATGGTGTCGTCAACGAACCACTTGTAAGACTGAATGGCAGAATGTGGTGTTGAGCGACGAGTCTCGGTTCTGTTTGACTAATGATAGTCACCGGTTGAGAGTCTGGATTCGTCGGGGAGACAGAGACAATTCGACCAATATTATTGAACGCCACACCACTCGTAGACGTGGAATAATGGTTTGGAGTACAATCAGCTACGATAACAGATCACCCATTGTACGCATTAGAGGCACACTGACGTGACGATGGTTCGTTGATGAGATGCTTCAATTTGTTGTGCTGCCTTACCTTCAGCAGCAGCAAGATAGATTTCCCAGCAGGATAACGCAACATTGCACACGACACTAGTCAGCAGACAAGCCTTGGAGAATATCCAAATGCTTCCTTGGCCAGCAATGTCTCCTGATCTTTTTCTGATAGAGCACATCTTGGAGGGATTGGATGTCGTTTGTCTGTTATGCTCCAGCATTCGTCGGAAGAATGGTACTGACTATATGGGCTTCTATCCCCCAGGACACCGTCAGCACTTTTATTAATTTTTTACCTCGCAGAGTGTCTGCTTGCATTGCCGCGAGAGGCGACCATAATACTTACTGATTTTCTGCATATTTCGTCAATGTATAAATTTATCTTTTTGTAAATAACATCAGTTTTTCCTATATGCATGCTCTGTCTGTGTATCAATTTTTATCATATTCTGTCCAATATTTTATGGTGTTGCATTTCCTATGTCAAATAGTGTATCTCCAACAAAACACAATTTAAAGGAGATGGAATTCATGACAATACATTGATATGAAAATGCACATAATGATAAAATAAAGTTTTACTTAATTAACAAATTTAACAACAACATATAATTTATATACTTTACTAACAACATGTCACTTGTAATCAATTTTAAGTTCAATAATTTTGGATTTAAATTAGCATGTAATAATTCTCATTATCATTATTTTTTTATACTTACTTCAAAGAAAATATTCATATGCCTCTGAAATCAGATGCAATACCTTACAAGAAATTTGACTAAAGCGATTGTAAAAAAAATATATCACTAAATTGTTTACTTTTAGAATCTGTAAAACAAAGATTATGATCATGAAAATACTTTTAAAATTCATGTGTTGAAAAGTCTCTTAACTAATATTTCAATTATATTTATTAACATATATATATGATAAAAGTATGCACTATAACCTGTAGAAAACAAGAATTAAAAAAAAATCTTAAATATGACGTAAAATTTATGTTTAAACAATTATTGAAACTAATCTCAAATAAAAACATGCACAACTATACTCAAATGAAATATGATAAAATAATATATATATCTTCAGTTACATAATATTTTTGTGGATATATTTTATTTCAATATATTTTTACATAAATTTACATTGCAGTATATATAGAGAACTTATTTAATTTAAAAACAATAATTATATATTTATTTTAATGTTCCTTAAAGTTTCAGGATATTCTTTATATACTCGATTTTATTCCAAATAAAATAACTCTCTTTTCATTAAACAATTAAATTGGTAATATATTCAAAAATGTTTTTAACTTTTTATACCAATCAAAAATATTAATTTTTTACACTTAAAATGAATTACATTCTAAATTATTTATGAAATAAAAAGAAATATAATTTGTGAATATGTGGCTGAGAACATCTAAATGTTTAACGAAATTCAATTGAACTTCTTCAAAAAGGAGTTTTATTTATTTGCATTCTAGAATAAAATTTGTAACTTTCTTAAAATGTTACACAAGTACTTCACTTAAAATTGTATATACTTTTGTTACTGTTTTAATTAAAAATTTGTATTTTAACAAGTACATAACAATCTAGTTAAAGAACTTATCATTAATCTTCTAATTAGTGACAAAGATTAAAATTTACTTACACAATGCTGAGGATTTTTTAGTAATGATTATTTACATTTTAATAATCAGGTATTCAAATTATTTCTTAAAAATCATTGGAAATGCTTTAATCAATGAATTCTGTAAGTATATATAATTAAAAATATGTTATTGAGCATATGTGCACCAATTCAAATCAGATTATTTGAATCAGAAATTTTCTTTCTAGTTTTGAAAACTTCTTTCTAGTTCTGCACATTTTCATTTGTGCAGAACGAAATATTCAACTAAATTTCAATGCTTAGTTTATCGCAACCTTGCCAATTCTATATTATAACAAATATTTCCATAATATGATAATTCTTACCTTTAACTATTCAACATGCATATGTCAATTAAATTAGTTAATTGATTGATATGATTTAGAAAATATATTGGACGACGTTGGGAATATATTGCTTTGAAGATATTACAGTAGAGCTTACGAGAGCATTTATTGCAATATATTGTTGATATATTTTCCCAATATTCTAAATTATTTTGATCGAATTGAATTTTGTCAGAAATATTGAATTGTGAAAATATTTTATTTTGTTCTATTGCTCATTTATTATTAATATATATTCAAGAAGGTAATACATATTTTACTAGTTAAGGAATTAAATAAGTTAATATAAGCATTTTTCATAAATATACTATACTAAACACCACAATTTTGAATCGTTAATATTATTTGTTCCTTAAATTAGAATAGTTGAAATTTACTAAATGTGTCACTATTGCGTATTTGGAACTATAAATGAAAAATGTAGATGCTTACTACTTTTCTTTGATGGAATTTAGTGCAGTTAATTATATTGAAAAATGTTTTTAAATTCATTCAGTTATATTTTTTTAAACAGGCTAAAATATACTTCATAACAGTATTGATTATCTGTTTTCTAAATTAGTTCTTGAGAAACTAAATATACACTACTGGCCATTAAAATTGCTACACCAGGAAGAAATGCAGATAACAAAATGATATTTATTGGACAAATATATTATACTAGAAAAAACAAGTGATTAAATTTTCAAAAAATTTGGCTGGATAGATCCTAAGAAATCAGTACCCAGCACAACCACCTCTGGCAGTAATAACAGCAGTTATACGCCTGGGCATTCAATCAAACAGAGATTGGATTGCATGTACAGGTACAGATGCCCATGCAGCTTCAACACGTTGCCACAGTTCATCAACAGTAGTGACTGGCGTTTGGTGACGAGCCAGTCGCTCGGCAACCATTGACCAGACGTTTTCTTTTGGTGAATGATCTGTAGAACGTGCTGGACAGGGCATCAGCCGAACATGTTCCATATCAAGGAAGGTCTGTACAATACCGGCAACATGCGGTCGGGCATTATCCTGTTGAAATGTAGGGTTTCGCAGGGCTCGAATAAATGGTAGAGCCACGGGTCGTAACACACCAGAAATGTAACGTGCATTGTTCAAAGCACCGTCAATGCGAACAAGGGGTGACCGAGACGTGTATCCAATGGCACCACATACCATCATGCCGGATGATGGACCAGTATGACGATGACGAATGCAAGCTGCCAGTGTGCGTTCACCACGATGCCGCCAAACACGGATGCGATCATCATGATGCTGTACACAGAACCTGGATTCATCTGAAAAGATGACGTCTCGCCATTCGTGGGCCCAGGTTCGTCGATGATGATATCATTGAAGGTGATCTTTTCTATGACGCAGCGTCAAGGGAAACCGCAGCCATAGTCTCCGAGCTGAGAGTCCATACTGCTGCAAACGTCGTCGAACTGTTCGTGAAGACAGTTGTTGTTTTTCAAACGACCCGTTTCTTGACTCACGGCTCGTGACGTGGTTGCATGATCCATTACGGCCATGCGGATAATATGCCTGTCTTCTCGGCTGCTAGTGATTGGTGGCCGTTGAGATCACGCATGGCGTTCCGTATTACCGTCCCGAACCCATCGATTCCATATTCTGCTAACAGTCATTGGATGGCGACCGACGCGAGCATCAATACTGCGATAAGATAAACCGCAATCACTGTACGCTACAATTCTACCTTTATCAAAGTCAGAAACGTGCTGGTATGCATTTCCCCTTCTTACACGAGGCATCACAACAAATTTTACCATGCAACAACGTTAAAATTCAATTTGTGTATGAGGAACCATCTGAACAATTTCCTCATTTAAACACAATGTAGGTGTCGCTACTGGCACCTGCTTTGTCTGAATTCGCTCAAAAACTAATCATTTGCATATCACAGAACTTTTTTCCTTTCGTATAAATTTCACGTCTGTAGGATGTTGCCTTCTTGGTGTGGTAATTTTAATGGCCAGTAGTGCATAAATTAGTTTCCAATATATGAATAATAAATTAATATTAATTTAAAAAGTATGTAGGTACGATTTAAAATCAAGCAAATATCTAAAACTTAAATTAGCTTATAAATTTTTAAAATTGTAGTTTATATCACAATTAAATATTCTATTTTCAGATACTTAAGTATACATGTTATTTGCTCATTCTGAAAATACTTTGAGAGTAGAATTTAGAAAGGTACGCAATGAAAAAACTAATTTTTTTACAGTAAGCTCAATTGTACACTGATGTCGAAAATAAAATTAACATTGAAAATTTTCAAATAAATTGTAATAACTAATTCCATTACTTTATAAAATACAAATGTATGGGATAACTTAAAACTCAATTTTAGTTCATGTTTTTTATGTCTGTAACAAAGTAAAAAGTACTAATTTTCAAAAATATGAATGTATGTATATATTGTAAGTAGAATTTCATGTTGAATATTTTTTCTAATTGTGGGCACCTGTGAACCAAGTCACGGTGGCGAGTAGCATTACCTACGTCACACCACCACAAACCTATTTATAGGGCGGGACACATTCATCCATTATCTCAGGAAGAAGGACAAAAAAACACAAAGAAAGAATACGTCCTTGCCTGAACCGGGATCCGAACCAGGGACAAATAGTCAATTATTCAGGAACGTTAACCACTCAGCCATCGACTGGCTGAAAACAATACTTCTAGCTAAAAATAAAATTAGCCGGCACTTTTAACAATACTTCCAATTAAAGAATACAAGTATTTCTCTTCAGAAATATTTAATACAACCCCTACTATTTGTTTTTGAGCTTCATTTCACAGAGCTGAATATTCACGATAGTGGAATTATAGTTTCGATTCTTATAATGCAAAAAATTAACAAACATACTTTCAGTTTATTTTTCCATATTATTAAAATTTGAAATTAAAATAACTATGAATTATGTAAAAATTATCTAAAATAAATTTGTAAATAATTATACAATTTCAAATTGAAATCTGAAATAATTGATTCAAAATGGTTTTAAAAATGTAGCATTAATTCCTGGCCTTCAAAATTTAAGAATTTTTTACATGCTTAGAATTTTAATTAATTATATGAAAAAGTCCATGCATTTTAAGATGAATCAGAAATGAATAATAAAATATTAATAATATTTTATAATGAATATAATTAGGTTAACTATATATATATATATATATGATAACATATTATGCATGATAAACTGATAAACATTAAATGTAAACAAAGTAGATTTAAATATTACTTGCAAACCTCTTACATTCATAATCCTTTTGTGAGCACTGAAATGAAAATAATAATAATTTTAATTAATGGATCTTGCGCATTAAGTTTCTCTTAAAAATAAATCCTTTTCAAAAATATGCAATCGATTTATCATTATAATATAATTTAAGGATTAAGTAACAGTAGTGTCAGTATG
>JAPDSC010152471.1:0-20240 GCA_026290005.1 Latrodectus geometricus
ACAACCAGATTCCAAAGTAATGGTGATAATACACCTCCTTGTGAACAGCATCTGGTTGTCTTCTTTTCAAATGTCTCATTGAAGATTTTCATTTGTATAGTTCTATCTGAAAGCAGGGTCCTAGTCCATGAGCAAATTGCATGTTCAATCCCTGTATCCCTTAAGGCATTAAGGATGGATAGATGAGAGGTGTTATCAAATGCACCTTGGATATCTAGGAAAGTGGCTAAGGCAATTTCCTTTCTCTCCAGGGTGTCCTCAATCTTAGATACAAGCTTAGTGTAACGCTGTTTCTGTAGATTTGCCAGGTTGGTAGGCAAACTGTAGATTATGCAAGGGACTATTACTACCCAGGTAATCTCTGATGTGGCTATCAATGATTTTCTCCATAATTTTGAGATAGAATGAAGATAAGCTTATTGGCCTAAAAGACTTAGCCTGGTCATAGTTTTTTCCAGGTTTAGGAATGAAAACAATCCTAGTCTTTTGCCATAGCTTTGGAATACATCCCAGTGCTAAGCTAGCTCTGTATATTCTAGTTAGCACAGGGATAATAAGATCCCCTGCCTTTTGGATCATTACAGGCATGATTCCGTCAGGTCCAGGACTCTTGAGAGGTTTGAAGGTGGAAATATCCCACCTCACTTTATCATGATTGATAATACTCTTAGCATAGATCCATTGATTTCTTTGAATTCTTTTTACAGAACCAATGAAATGCTGCCCTTCGTTGCTATCAATATCAATGGCTCCCGGAAAGCGAGTTTTGGCCATAACTTCCATTACTTCTCTTCTGGTACTAGCAAATTTGCCATCCTCATCCTTTAAGGTTCCAACCATTATAGGTTCATCCCTTCTAAGGATTCTTTGGAGTCTAGCTCCTTCAGAGATTGAATTCACCTCTTCACAGAACTTTCTCCAGGATTCTTGTTTGCTTTTCCTAACATTTTTGTTATAGTTAGTGAGTGCTCCCTTGTAGTTGTCCCATTCACCATGTTTCTTTGCTTTGTTAAAAAGTTTTCTAACATTTGCCCTTTCAGTTTCCAAAGAGTTATTCCACCAAGGACACTGTGGCTTTGCTCTTTTGGTACGCATTGGGCAATTTTTATTGTATGAGCCTAGAATTTCACTCTGCAGATTTTCTGTTGTGACTTCTAGATCATAATTGTCTCTAATATAATTTCCCCCCAGTTCAGTTAGCCCCATGATATCCTTTTGGAAATTCTTCCAATTGGTCCCTGAAGCGGCGATCAATATTTATACTGGAATTTATTTCGAAGTGGATGTTTTGATGGTCTGAACCTGATGGTCTCCCATCAACTTTCCATTTCGTGATATTTTTACTAATAGCCGGTGTTGCTAAAGTAATGTCGATTACTTCAGATCGATTAGAAGTAATAAAAGTCGGATCGTTGCCTTTGTTTAAAACATCCAAACCATAGTTAAGAATAAATTCCAAAAGACACTCACCTCTTTTGTTCGTGTCTGTGCTATTCAGACGATATGATGAGAGTTGCAGTCTAGCCCAAGGACTGCCTACAATTTGTGTTCTGCACAAAACTGCAAGAGTTTGTGCAGTGTTGGATCAGGTGGAGCCTTCTATTCATAGGGTAAGTAGACAGAGCCAAAAACAATTTCTCTATCTTTTCCCTCTATGTTGAGTCTGACTTTCACTGCTGTTAAGTCCTTATGAATAAACTCGGTTAGAGGTAAAACCTTAATATCTTTATCTATAAGGATGCAGGCTCTAGCTTCTCTGTTAAGCTCATAAATGAGCTTACCTTTTGTTCCTTGAAGGCCACTGACTCTACCCCGGACAATTGAACTATCATACTAGATGATTGTTTTATTTCTTCAAATTAGTTTTAATTGAAATCAGTTATTTATTTTATGGAAAGGGAATTTCAGTTTGTTATTTAAGAATCAAGAACAGATATTCATAGTTTTACAAAGCATTTTTATTAATTTCACATTTTTTTTAAACTAACAGTCATGGTTATTGTTGTGTAATATATTTATGTTAATAGTAATAAATAAACTAGTCTTTTAACTTAATATTTTTTTAAAATCTGGATGGACCTAGTAATTTTATGGATTAGATTTGTTGTTTCTTATGGATTAGATTTTCAATAAAATTTTTAAATTTCCAAAAAAATTTTTTTTTTCTGTTTCCGTAAGTGTTATGTGAGAAGGTTCGCAACAAAATTCAATATTAATAAATGGCCATATCTGACAAAATATGCAATATATACATAAACCGTTGGTGTCAAACGGTATAGCAATCAATTCTAAAGCTATTCCAGGTATCCATTTTATTTCAAAAATTAAATTCAACAATACGGGCTGCCTTCTTCCGCACTTGACCCGTTTTTCTGAAATACAGTTTCACTCAATGTAAGTGTACACGTTTTCAGAAAGACAAATCATATTCTATCAAACTTTTCACGTTTATTGAGTATAATATGCACCCCTCGATGTTTCTTATGGATTAGATAATAATTGTAGTAAATTCAATAATAATAGTGTTGTAATTGTAGTAAATTTAAAACTATTTTTGAAATATATTTTATTGAAAAAATAGTATCATAGAAAAACAGTGAAATAAGTAGTGAATCTTATAAATGCCCATTTTTTTTATGTATGTTGAATTTTTTGTTTAATATAATTTACATTTTTTATTTATCTATTTATTTTTTTAAATCATTAGTATTGAACCATTTGCATTATAACTGCAAAAGGAAATATTTTTTAAAGCTGTTTAAATTCATCTCTAGCATAATTTTTTTGGAACTTTAAATAACTTACCTTTTTGTTTCAATTTTAACCCTTTTAGTATGGGATCTGTATATATATATATATATATATATTAAAAAGTCTCCCAAGGTTCCGGTGTTCATATATGCATCAGTAAAATGAACACAAAAGATAGGTATTGTTTATTTGAAAGCGGAAACTTTTTCAAGATTCATTTTGCATGTTTTTTTAAAATTAAGTTTAGTTTTCGGACCAGTAATACCTTCAATTTCTGCACATTTTGTGTTTTTTGATATATTCATATGAGAAGGTGTCTACTGATAATGTAAATGAATAGAGTTCGGTTCCCTTTCAACAATATATGTGTATTTTTGTTTAGAATAGCTTTCTGAATACTTTTATTTTTGCTTCTATATAAGGTCGTTTAAGGTTTTCCAATCAATATTGTTGTAATTGAAATTACTTTTAATAGTATACTTTCTTATTCATAAAAGTCTTATCTCTAAATTATTATTGGAGAAAACATTTATCAGAATATGAATATATTTGCTTATGAATATATCAGATTATGAATATATTTGTATTAATAAAAGTGAGGTAAAGGAGATAAAAAGTAGTATTTCTAGTGATTCTGGTGCACAAATAAAATATTTTATACTTGTGCTTTAAGATTTTCTTCATCAATCTTCACTTTACATTTTAGTGTTTGTTTCGGTATTTATAATTTTTTATTAGTTTGAAATTTCATTAATTAATTGATTATCACCTTAATTAATTAACTTTATTTCTTAAAACTTCAAGATAAATAAATTTTTGAAAATGCTATTTAGATTATCAAAATAAGTATTTTCTTTCTTTCTCTTCTTATATATATATATATCTAAACAAGGGAAAAATTATTATTAGAAGTTAATTATAATATATATGATAGAACATTTGATAATCTAACATGGTACAAAAAATTACAATATTTAGACTGAAGATTTTTATGATTTGTTTCTTTAAGTTAGGCTTAACAACACACAATTCCTATCCTATAAAAATGATTTTTTCTCTTCTCTTTATCCTGTGAGCACATCCTTGATAAAAATCTACTGTCCTGAAAGCATTAACTATCTTAATTACTCATTTAAATGAAACATAGTCTTTCACTATATTAAATGGATAATTTTGTTTATCCAAATAGAGGATCCAATAGGAATTAAAATTTCTAATTCATTTATTAGCAAAAAATAGGAAACTTGTTAAATTCTTCATTAATTTAGTTCTTTTATTAATTAAACTTAATAAAAATTAAGTAAAAGTGCTTTCCAATTATAAATTATTTAAACGGAAATTCTTTTTTTTAGTATAAGAAATTATATTTATTTTTTTATTAATATTTAAAGTGTTAATGCTTAATTTTGTTATACACAGGTAACCCTCATACAACAGGGTTTCGCTATAACATGATTCATAAATTGCGGGAACCCTCCAACACGGATCCTATAACACGGTTTTGCTATAACGCAATGAGAAAACTACAAATCCTTTATATACATACAACACTGTATGTACTTCTACATCCGCGGTGAGCTTGCTGTATTAAAGATACAGTGTTGTGGAAATGTATGTAGGTCCTTAACCATATTGTAGCCAAAGCTTAAGAGTTTTCTGTGTGGTCTTGGCCTTAGACTAATTTATGATCAGATCAAGTGGCCGACGTGGCTTTGCGAGCCACGTGTATTATGTCACTTCCAAATTGCAGGAAGGGGAAGACGGTTGCTCATTTTATCGGAGCCTGTGTCCCCCCCTTAGGACATTGAAGTAAGCCCAGTCAGGGTGGGAGCACCCAATTGCTGCTTAATAATTAGGCAACACCTACAATAGTTCTAATTTAAGACACTTCTTTTGTTTTCCGCAACGTCAGTCAGTTTTCCGCGTGGTATTACCTACGTCATTTACATTCATTCCCGTGACCTGATAACAGCAGTGTCTCACGCTGCTGGTCGGTAGTCTACTTCTAGCAACCATGTGTTAAAGAATGATTTTTTCATCTTTAAGACATTAAGCTTCATCCCCAAGCAATGTCCGATAAAGTTAAAAAACCGTTCATGAGGAAATTTATTTCTTAGAAGCAAAGATACAAATATTGGATCATTTATTGAAATAAAAAAAAGCATCCCACATTTGGAAAAGCCTTAATTTGAATGAAGCAACAGTCAGGACCATAAAAAAATGAAAAAGAAATCAGAAGTGCAGTTGCCGCTGGATCTTCAATATCCGCATAATGTTCGGCTCGCCCTAGAGCGTCAATAATTGAAAAAATGGAAAAGGCACTCGGCATTTGGATTGATGATTGTTGTTAAAAAAGATGTCCATTAGATGGCAATATCATATAACAAAAAGAACTAAATATTCTCAGCCATCAAGGAGAATGCACTGCTAACCCAGATTTTGTGGCAAGTAAAGGTTGGTTTGAAAAATTCAAAAAGCGTTTTGCAATTCATAGCATAAGAATCCAAGGAGAGTCTGTGTCAGCTGATCAAGAAGCCGCTAGACGTATCCAGAGAAAATTCAAAACATTATAGCCGAGCAAGGATACAAAGCGAATCTGGTTTTCAATGCCGATGAAACTAGGTTTTGGTGGAAAAAAATACCCAGTTAAACCATTATCTCGAAAAAAGAAAAAAACTGAACCGGGATTTAAGGTGTACAAAGATCATTTAACGCTCCTTTTGTGCTGTAATGCCTTGATAAAACCCTTGCTAGTTTGTAGATCTTTGAATCCTTGTGCGCTGAAAGACGTAAATAAAACACCGTAACGGTATACTGGAAAGCAAATCCAAGAGCTTAGGTAACAGGAATTTTATTTAAAGATTGGTTTACAAATTGTTTTGTGCCAAGTGTTGAGCGTTATTTAATTCAGAAAAATTTGAGCTTTAAGGTGCTATTACTGTTAGATAATGCTCCATGCCACCCACAAGATTTGACTCATCTCAACGCCAGACTAGTGTTCCTACCACCTAACACTACATCGTTGCTCCAACCATTGGATCAATGTATTTATACCTTTAAAATGTATTATATAAGAAGATCCTTACGGTGGATTTTAGACGCAACCGATTTGGAACCAATTAGCGTAATGGAAGCTAGGAAAAAATTTCAATCAAGCACTGTATCGAAATCATATCTTTGTCGTTGAAAGAAATAAAAACATCAATCTTAAATGCGAGTTGGAAGTAGATATGGCCTTCTTCAGTTGAAACAGAGATAATATGTGAAACATTGGAAAACAAAATTGGTGCCATATTAGATGTCGCTAAATCAATCCGACGCGATGGTTTTGTGGATATGGCTACTGAAGACATTCAAGATTTATTAGTGGAAGAAGTTGACGACGTGGATTTGATGGAAATGTCCTTCCTGGATACAAATCAAATCGATTTTGAGGATGCCAGCTCTGATGAAGATTGTGCATTTAAGAATTTAACATTAAAAAAATTACATGAAGGCCTATGCTTATCGAAAAATCTCGAGTCATTTTTCTTGAATACAGACTCTTCCACAGAAAGAAGTTGAAAATTCAAAAGGGAGCTGCAAAACTGTTTATATCGCGAAATTTACATTGACCCAGTAAGAACCAGCAAACAAAGTTCGATTAAAGATTTTTTTAAGAGGGGAAAACATGCAAAAATTTTAAATAGAGAAAAAAGTTCTGAAAGGGAAGGCGATATTGTTCCACCCAAAAAACATTCTCGGTTGATTATACTGAGCTGTGATGACGAATAAATTCATTAAATTAGGTTTGCGTTAGATTAAAATATTTGTTTTCTTATTTTGTGTTGTATATACATTTATTATTTAATAAAAATTAAGTTGTTTATGTCGAATTAAAAAAAATTAATTTTTAATAAGTTTTTGTACTAGCTCTTTGTTTTGTACAACACGGTTTCACACAACACGGTATTTTCTAGGAACCTAACTACCGTGTTATAGTAGGGTTATCTGTATATCATTATTAGCAAAATAAGAAGCGCTAGTATTGAACCAAACTTAAAATTATTCACATCAAATAAAATTGTTATATGCATATGTATGCAAATAATGAAAGTATTGCTATTAATCAATATATAACGTGAAATGCTTAATATTGCATATATAAGACAATGTATATATAATACAATTAGTGTTAATAAAATTTTTAAATCGGTTTTTGCTACAATTCTGTTTATCAAGCTTTCAATGAGTTTAAAATTTATTTGTTAATCAATACACAAGAGATGAAGAAGCATCTCTGATATTCCAATGAAAAAAAAAGTATTTGTATATTCTGCATTTTTTTCTTAATATATCCATAAATATCTGGTTGCTGATAAAATAGCATTTCTCTAAAGCTGTAAGACTGGAGAAAGATTTTATAAGGGAAGGACTGGTTATAAAGGAGCAGTTACCAAAATGTAAATGAAAGTGTTATGGACACAAAGACTTATGTTCATAACAATTAAGTAAAAATAAGTTTATAAAAAAATTTCATAATTTAGAATCACAAACACATAACGTGAAAAAGTTGAAAACAACATTGAAGTATCAAATGCTATAAAAACATTGGCAAGATTTGTAAGAATTAGAGAAAATCAGTATATAAAATTTATCCAAAAATTTCTGGAAATAGCCTGAGTCAAGTCTTATAATTGCCCAAGTTAGAATTGGTCGATTGTTTTGCTTGAAAATTGCATTTAAAAAAAGCAAAAAATAACTGAGATAGTCATTTTTTTAAGTGATAATCTTAATCAGTTAAAAGTGTAAACTCTACCATATAAATAAATATAAATTAAATAAAATAATATCAATCTATAGCAGCAAACACATCTAATTTCAGAAACAATTTAATGAGTCAAATATCTTTTGAAATTATTGGCATTGAGATTGCTTGCTAAAATTCTCATCACTACTTGCAAATTAGTATCAGGCAATTTGTATATTTATTCTTTTTAGTATTCATGTTTATTATTACATTTTATCAAGTGTGGAAAACATATTTACTTTGAGTTTAATTCTTGCAAATATGTATGTTGTCTCAAATGCAGAAAATATTTTTCCGATACAGTATTAATGAAAATTTTTCAGCAGACAAGGATTTTTTAAAAGTTGATGTCATTGCATTAAAAAAATATTTCATGCTCCGATCTGACAACCAGTCAATCCCTTCGAGACAGCAGTTTTTGGGTTGAAATCCTACTTTGAGCATTGTTCTTTGTAATGGTTTGGAATCTTTGAGAGATAACTAAACCAATCCAAACTTGACAGCGAGTCAATAAGTTTAATCTGCTGCTCCTTAGATGCTGCATCACTACTAACAATGATAAGATAAAAAAACTGACTGAAATTAGGCTCAATTTTCTTAAAATCATGTTACCTTATTTGAAAATAGCATTCTACAAATAATCACTAATTTAACAAACTATGTTTAGTTATTTTTAATTCAAATATAATCTTGACTGTTATTTGCAAATACTTTGCAGGCCGATATTTTCCGATTGCTGTTGTCCTCAGCGAAGTTTTTTTAAAAATAATGTGAATAAAGATATTTTTCTTTTATGCATCAGTTTAGACTTACTGATAAATACGTAAATTGATTAATTTAGATTATGTATTAAGTGTATCAATTTAGTCTATGTATTATCTAGTCTAAATTAAAAATATAATTCTAAATTAAAATTTTTAAATATGTAGGCATAAATAATAATGAAATTATAGTGAGTGATTTTTAAAAAATAAATTTTTTCTTTTGATTACTAGATATTTCTATTAAAAAAATGTTTTTATTATTATTATTATTTTAAGATAATCGATTTTTGATTCAAAGAATAGTAGCTCATATTCCAGTGCCACAATTTCTAAAACTTCCAATGGCAGTAACTTTTTTTTAAAATTAAAATGTGCTATTTAATATTAAATATCATAAAGTTAAAATGTATAATGTAAAAGTATCCGTTTCCTTGGGTTTCTTTTCTAGCAACTCTTGAATATGGTCCACTGTATGAAAAATCCTCCTGAAAGGCAGTAATAGTAGTAGATAACCTAAGTGAAAGAACCTTGAAATAGCATTTTTTTATTAAGTCGTCCACTAATAGTATCAAAATATCAATTAAGCAAAAATTTAGGAGAATAGGCTAATTTCATTTCATATTCCAATAAAGTCATAGATATTGTCGAAATTTTTTTAAATCATTTCCCTGTATTTTTGAGAACTAGACAATTTTCTTATCATTTTTTAATCTACTACTCGTATCTTAATTTTTATTCCATTTTTCTTTAATAATATTAATTTTGAAAACTTGTGTTTTCTGAATTTTTTAAAATAATTCCAAATTTTTAAAACTTGTAGTATTACTTCTTACTATCTTTTGGCTACTATTTTTCTGTTGTAGGCTGATTTTTACTAAATTTCAGAAAGATCTGTTTACTAAAAATGTTTGTTTCTGTGGTTAAACATACAGCATAAGCAATTCTATATGCAACAAATTATCTCTAAGGCTGCAGTGGCCTGGTTGGTTAAAGCGTCGTTCTCATTACCAAAAGGTGGTGATTTCGAATCCCGGCTTAACTGAAGATACTTCGTGCTCACTAATGGTGACTGGGGCACATAAAATCTGTTGGATCGCAATGTCCTCCATGTTCTCATGACAAATTAATACCTCTGGGGGTGGTTGGAACCAGGCTATGGGTCTTAACTGGTTTCAATCTCTTAAATTAGAAGATACAGATGGTGCTGCCATCTCTGATTAAAAGTCATACTTCCAACTTCGTATGAGGGTGCTCTATTCAAAAAGGGAAGATAATCTCTCTCTCTCTGACTTAATTCGCCTTGTCTCTGATGGGAAGTTACTAAGCTTCCTAGAGAATCCTGTCTCTAACTGAATATTTATTTTCATGAAAGAATGGTGACACGTTACTTCCTTTTTGTTTTCAAGTCTTTATTTCAAGGAAAATATTTGAAAATGCAGGACTCAGAGTTGTCCTGATATTCTTGAAATTCCTGACTTTTTAAAAAACATCCTGAAATGTCCTTATTTTTCAAAATAAATCCTGGAATTCTTTAATTTTTCATTTCATTCCTTTGAAAATTTAATTTTAATTAATAATTTTATATTTTTTAGTTGTAAATTTTTCTTCTAATGGAATGTAATTTTTCTTTAAACTGCTTTCTATGCAGCAAGAAAGAGAAATTCCCCCCCCCCCCCTTTTTGTTCTCTTTCAAACCGAAAATAAGGCTGCCAAACATTCGTCCCTGCCTCATTTTCGGCCATTGGTCATGAATGTCTGATGTCAAAAAAATTTAGGTTTGAGTTTACCAATAAGTTCTATCTGCCTTTACAGACAAAGATTCTATTTTTAGTAGTGCACAACTATTTACAATGATGGCGAAATTGTGAGAATTATTCGCCTATATTTATGCGCATGTGTGAAATGCTTATCGCGCTATTTTGAACGATTTTGATAGGTGTTTTGAATTTATTTTTTGAAAATAAATTATTTTCTGTTAAAATGCCAAGGAAAACGAAATTTTCTGATGAATGGTTGGAACTGCAAGATGGGAATAAATGCTTAATTAAGACATGGTGCTGAAGTGTTGATGATGTTCATTCTTCGTAAGCAAAAGCAAATTCAGTGTTTCAAATATGGGCTTCAGCCAGTGCTTTCTTATGCAGATGGATTAAAACACAAAAAAGTTGTGAACTGTTACAAGAATCAAACACTATTTACTATCAAGTCATCAACTTCATCTGAATCCTCGACATCGACTGTAGTAGTGAGTAACAAATCATGGCCTCCCAAAACAACATCAGAGAAAACCATTAAAGCTGAAACCATTTTACTTTTGGCAGTAATAATAAAAAAATTATTCTGCCAAAAGAATTATTTTCATCTTTGAATGATTTAGCTAACATTTAGGGAGAAATTTTTGATGATTTCTCCATAGCAAAAAATCTCAAATTATCTGACAAAAAGTCAGATCAGATATATGATTAATTTTGGACTAGCTCCGTATTTCAGAACTCTTTTGTTTCGGGATATCGTATCTCCATATTTTGTTTTACTTTTCAATGAAACTACTTCAAAACAAATAAAGAAACAGTTGGATATTTACATCTCATATTGACCTGATAAACAAGGAAAAAATGTTATTTGTTACCTTGAATCACGTTTTTTAGGGCATGCTAAAGCCAATAAAATTGTAAAAATTTATTAACTTTTATTGAAAATAATGGTTTGAATTTGGAAAAATCAATGCAGTTGTCAATGGATAGACCAAGAGTTAATTTAACTGTTTTAACGTAAATAAATAGTGAACTGAGTAAACAAAGTTTACCATTGCTAATTCATTTGAGTACATGTTGCTTACACATAATCCATGGAGC
This sequence comes from Latrodectus geometricus, assembly GCA_026290005.1. Lineage (NCBI taxonomy): Eukaryota > Metazoa > Arthropoda > Arachnida > Araneae > Theridiidae > Latrodectus > Latrodectus geometricus. The sequence goes on from JAPDSC010152471.1 coordinate 11,160, forward strand.
ATTATGTAAGGGTATTGGTAAAATTGATTGTAATATTGATAGATTTGCTGTAGATTTCATCAATATTGTTTATTCAATTATTATTATCAATGTTATTATATATTCATCAATTTTAAACTATCTCTTGCAAGAAGGGAAGATTATTGTTCTTTACAGTTGGAAATACTGGAAGAAATCTTAGCTAGTCATAATTTCCTTCATGATATTGACAGTCATTGATTAATTTTGGAGTCAGTTTATGAGAGAATTGTTGAGCAATATGTATGTTATAAAGGAATATTTTATCCTAAAAGTACCTAGAGAGTCAAAATCTCCTCTTTCTGATAGACATTTTTGAATTATAAAACATTTAAAAGACCCTAAGACTCTAGCATAACTGCATTCTGTTTTTTTTTTTTTTTTTTTTTTGTAAAACTTTTGAACCCTAGTTACTTCTAATGCAAAAAGTCGAACCTTTAGTACATGTGATGTACAATAAGTTGAAGGAACTTGTTTGCAGTATATTATGTTTATATTTTTAAATCCAGAAGAAATCTGTGAAAAAATTGCATTAAAGTTGCTACAAATTAATGTTGATTCAGGAAAAAATTGGTTAAACTTAAGATTGAAATAGGTTGTGGTGCCACAGCAATATGGGAAGAGCTTATGGATAAAACAACATTTCTACTAAGTGTCAAAAGTTACTACTTAGCAACTTCAAAGCATTTGCTTCAAAAACTTCCTATAACAAATCCTTTACTCTAAGATCTCCAGTGTTTGTCTCCTTTTAATAGGATAAAGGAAGAGTCTAGGAGTTCATTTAGCAGATTAATTCAACATATTCCTCGTCAATAAAACTTCTTAAGACTTCTATGAGACGAATAATGAATAGATTCTTTGCATGCGTGAAGATGTGACTTGCGTGTGAATATTTATGATAATGACCAAAATATCTGTAAATATTGTAATGCGGTTTTCAATTTGAAAGATACTGGTGGTTATATAAAGTATCCTACTCTTTCTAAAAATGTTAAAGTATGTCATTATTGAAAGTAAATGCCCAACCAGAAAGAGGTTTTTTGACTAACAATTCTGTTGTGACAAAGGAGAAAGCTTCTTTATCGGAATTAACAGTTCAAAGTTTACATATTTGTCATGATGTTATTCGATTGCATTCTGTTTCCTCCATTCCATATACCAACGAAATTATGCATTATATTCCAAAATCTCATGCAGAATATGCATTTTATATGGAAAAATCCAAAATGCGACACAACTAAAGAAGAAGAAAAAATTATAGGAAGACATAAAAGCTACTAGTGAAAATAAGTTTAAACAATTGCACCTGTTAGAAAAAATTAATGAACTTGAGAAGGAAAAGAAAAATTTGCTTAATAATTAGTGTGCAACTCATAAACTTTTGGATGATGCAACCAAAAAAATAGCATATGCTAATAGTGATGTGAGAGTTGGAGAAACAACGGTGTCAGCTGCTGTTGCAGAGATTGCATCTGTGAATGATAAGTTGAAAAGTGCAATATTAAATTATCAGAATTAAATGCTAATGCATCCAGTTCAAAATGAATGTTATTCAATTATACATTAATTTACTGTTGTTTAAAGCATTTATCATGTAACTAATTAATTTTCAGAAAATGTTCAGTATAAAAAGTTTAAATTTCTGTATCATTTTTCATATTGTTGTATTAAAAATTTTAAAACTCAGAATTTATTAAAATATATCCCTTTTTATAATGTGTTATATTCGTAAAACAGAAATATGTGAAAGTAACATTGGCTTTGTTTAATTATTGAAATATGTCCTGACATTTCTTGAAAATATCTTGAAAAAAAATTTCAATACTCTTACCCCTGAAAATGACATTACTTTATTTTAATGTTTCATATACATTATCAGTATATGACATTTTTTCTTACAGGATTATTAGCAGAAGTTGACAGCTATTCTAACCAAATGAGAAATTTCATAGATTCAAAAGAATATCTATTTACGTATGTATATTTAAATATCAACTATAATTTGTAACTTTGAATTCTATGGTCAAAATCACAGTTAAATTTTTATTTCGTTATATAATTTATTTATTAATCAATATATAATTGTCTTTTTGTTATTTTTTTAATATTAGTTTTACATTTCACTTAAGCTATGAGAAATTGATACTGTAATATCAAATATAATATTGATATTTTTATATAATATGATATTTTTATATAAAAAAAAAACCAAGATTCCAATCTTTATCTTTTACACATTCAGTTACATGTTTCAATGATAGAGATTAGATTAACCAGTATTGATTGATATGAGAGAATGTAAATATTGACATTTCTTCATCACATACAGTTATTTATATCTGCGAGCCATGTGCAATTGACAAAATTCTCAGTAGTATTGCAATAATCTGCAGGTAAACCTATTTAGCTACTTTGTCTTCATAAGCAAATAGTTAAATGTAGGACTATTAAATACTGTCAAACTTCATTTATTACCTTTTACTAATTATCATTTTTTCTCAAACATTATATGATATTTTAATAAGTCTTGGAATGTAAAATATAATTTTTTGATAACACTATTTCTTGTCACTCTCCAAAAATTGAACAGTACTATTTACCCATTAATTTATTATTATATACACTGCAACTTTTTGTAATAGTTTCTGTTAATGTGATACTTTCTTTTGTGCACTTTTTAAGAAACTTCTGCCTTGAATATTTAAAATGCTAAATCAACTTGAAATATGAAATTTAATCACTGGTTTATTTTGTAATGCATCACTAAATAAATTTCCAAAATGACTAATAAAATTTTGCATTTAGAAAATCAATGAAAGGAATACTGCACTCACATTCCACATTATGAAATGTAAACCTTGACATTTGTGTATTTTGTCTCAGTTTCTGCTTTTTCTGTTCGCTATTCAGTCAATTGACAGTTGATTTGATTGCGGATTGAATTAATATATACCAGGGATGGCCAAACTTTTGGGGTCCATGGTCTACTCCACATTTAAAAAATCGAAGGCGGTCTACCATTGGCAGAAATAACGTATATGTTTATATATTTATTTCCGGTAACAGAAAAAATAGTATATTATTTAATTTTTCTAAAAATCAAAGTATTCATATACATAAAAATTGACCATCCAATTCACTTTGTTTAGATGAACTTTGACACTGTATATCTGCGACAAGTTTATCATATTGTGGCTCATACGAGCTTATTGCAATGCATAAACACGAAATTATATGTTCATCTGTTAAACGCGACCGATGTTTAGTTTTTATGGCGTTCATAGTTGAAAAAGCAGATTCGCAAAGATACGTTGATCCAAAGTATGATTTCTAATACAAAATCAATTTGGGAAAATTTGGAAATGTTTCCTCAGAAATTAATTTCCAAAAATCTGTATCGCTATATACTCTTTATTTAAGAAATAGATCGCATCTTAATTTAATAATTTCTTCCTCGACTATGACTGAAGTGGTATCTATTAAATGTCCTATTTTTTCAGATACTCCATCAATGTTAACATTTTCATTAAATAAAAATATCATAAAATTGTGTGTTTCTTCCTACCTGAATAAGTCAGTTACTCTTCTTTCAAATTCTTCAAACAAAACATCTAAGTGTTCAGCGAAATCTTCGAAGTCTCAGTTTGGATTATGGATGCACTCTTCCTCCATGTTTTTGAAGTTTCTCAATTGAGATGCATACCTTTTTTATCATTTCTTTGAAAATGTTAATCGCACTCATCATGTCTGTTAAACATTTAATCTTTCCCTGTAAATTTAGGTTTAAGTCGTTAAGTTTTGCAGTGATATCGCAAAGAAAAGCTAGTTTCATGAGCCATTTCCATTCTTCCAATTCAGTAATGTGCTCTCCTTTTATTTGTAGAAAATTTCTTATTTCTGGTAACAGAATACGAAATCTTTTTTTTTAAAAAAAGCACCACTGCTTAGCCACCTCACGTCTGTGTGCAGTAAGAGATCTCCGTTCTCTGATTCAGTTTCTTCCAAAAGCACCCAAAATTGTCGTCTCTGAAGACTTGAACGAACTGAATTGACGAATTTAAAAGCAATTTGCACTATATCATTAGACTATAGTGTTTTTGAACACAATACTTTTTGATGGATGATGCAATGATAGCTGGTAAAACTGGGAATTTCCTCATCATTATTGCATAAGACAATAAAACCAGTTCGATTCCGAACCATTGCTGGAGCTCCATCATTTGTAATAGAGACCAATTTATATATTGAAAATCCTGTTTTATCAATACAGTTTTTAAATGAATTGCAGATATCTTGTCCCCTCGTTTGTCCTTTCAATGGAATTATAGTTAATAATTCTTCTTTTGAAGTCATATCTTCGTGAACCATTCTCACAAAAAGGCATAACTGTGCAATGTCACTAATATCTGTGGATTCATCAAATTAAAGTGATAGTAACTTCCAAGCTTTTAAATCGTCATTTAATAAATTTTCCAAATTATTAACCATAGCTTCAGTCCGTCGCATCACAGTGTTACGCGACAAAGAAATATTATTTATTGACGATGTTATTTCACATTTGTTTTTAAAATTGTAGAAAAGTTCTTCTCCCGCTTTAATGAAAGCTTCTTTTATCAATTCTCCATCTTCGAATGGTTCTTTTCGCTTTATGAAAACTTCTGTAATTTTAAACGACGCCAATGTTATAGCTTTAGCTTTGATGCTTGGTTTCATAAATACTGATTGCTCTGTAAATGTAAATTCGACTTTAATTAATGCAATTTAACATTTCGAATTTCACTGCCGATTGGAAAGTGTCTAGCGTATTTTAAGTGCATGGTTTTAAAACGTCTTTCGACGTTTGCTTTTTTTGGTAATGCCACACTTGAGTTACATATGAGACAAACACATTTCTCCTTCAACATAACAAAAAGGAAATCATCTTCCCACTCAATGTGGTAATGGTATGTTTTACTTCTCTTAGCACTAGTGCCTGACTGAGTCATTTTGGACGGGTTGTTGAAAAACAAATTTAACAGTTTCGCGTATCAACAGTTCAAACATTCAACAGTTTTGAAAGAAATTCGTATCAGTGCGGTAGGAAGCGAGTGACCTGCCACGTAAGACGATTAACTTAAGGGTGAATCTTCCAAGGCCAGAAGTGACGTGTAGACTAGGCAACTCGGCGCGTCGCTATAATGCTCTGGCTACTGGATATAATCTAAGCATCCCACTTTGTCAAATTGTTTTAATTTAATTCCACTGTAAAACGAAAAATTTAGTGCCTTACTTTGCACAGTTTCTTTTAGGTTTTAAAGCAAAAACTGTAGTAAAATTTTATTTTAAATAATTCATTAACTCTGTGACATAAGTCATAAATTAAATTGTTAATATCCGAGATCACTATCAGAATGGTCGCGTGGTCTACCCAAAATGTCTTCGCTGTCGACGTCTTGGCCATCCCTGATATACATTCATACATTGTCATGTACCGCAGGAAAAAATTCACTGTTATGTTTAAGCAGTTTTAAAGTAAGAAAATGTGTTTAACTGTAAGAAAATGTGATGCTGACTCCCAAGAAATATTTTTTTTATGAATGAAAGTGATTATGAAACATTATCTTTTGTTCTTAAGCTATTTTGTGTAGTTTCAGTTTATGATCAACTAAAACTACTTTATAGATTCTTTCTGTTTTCTAGAACAGCCACCAAAATTAGGGTCCAAATCGTTCCATATCATTCACTGGCTGTGTTTGGCTGTGTTCAATGAACTATTATTGCTTGTCTGTATGATAGAATCCTAATAATAGTCATGAAGCCCCACCTCTTTCTTTGAACAGTATTCTCTCCCCATAAAAAGAAAACACTTTATCAACCCAACAATCCAGTTTTTTCTATTGTTTTAACAATAACAAAAGTTGTTTCATTAAAAGTACTATAAATTTAGAAATAAATGACCAATGGTTTGAAATTTTGGCATGTCACAATCAGTTCAGACTTGACATTTCAAAGGTCATTGTTTTTCTAAATTGCTTTAGTGAATTACAGTGATATTCTTGTACCATACTATGAACTCATTCAATCATTTCATAGATTAAATATGCTGATTTTATTCTTGAGTTTTTTTCAATATATGTATGACAACAATATATGTATTCAATATATGTATGTTTAATATATGTTATATTACATTCTTATACCTTACTTGTTACATTTATAACATTATTTAGTTTGTAATTTTTCTTCTGCTATTTCTTTTTATATAAATAATATCTGAAAAGCTTAATGAAATTCATATATTCTATTTCAGGACTCCTTTAGCTCGATTGAACAAACACCCAAAGTTTATTAAAACTTATGGTGGTGAAATAAATAATGGTAAGTGTTATTTAAATGAGTATTAAAATCGATTATAGAAAATATAAAATGTGTTTTTTTATAAAAATAGTTAACATGTAAAAAATATTTTAAAAATTAGTCTTTAATGCTTTTTCATTTGGTCTTTAATATTAATTTCTATAAAATTTATCATTTAAGGAAAAATTTTTAACCTGTGTTTGGGAACTAGCATTTTTGAAATTGCTATATGATTATATTGTACTAAATTTGATGTGATTATTTTTATTGCTGAGCTTCTGATTTTCCTTATAAGAGTTCTTGAATATCAAAACTTCTTCCTGAATTTGAATATAAAATGCTTTAAAAAAGAAAAATATTTATATTATTTACTACAATTTTTTTTTAACTTTTTAACGATTCTTATGAACTTCTAAATGAAACTTATTTCTTTGAATTTTAAAATTGATTTCCATGCACTTTTAAATTAATCAGTTTATTCTATTGACGAATATTTAACATGATTTGTGAGAATAATGGATTATTCTAAAAAATAAATCTTTTTAAAAATATATAACTGTCAACTTGATTTGGAAATGCAACTCAACCACATCCATTCTGTGTTAATTCTAATAATTCCATTTTATAATATTAAATTAAAATTGTTAAAATTAATTAAGTTTGAAATATTTCTGAACATAAAAATTGATGCTTTATTATAATGATTTTACATGATTTTATGATTATACATTGATGATCTAATATATTAATATTATTATTTTCTACTTTGTTAAAAATAATTGCTCCTTGTGGTAAATTTTGTTACTTTGCGGTCCTGATTGGACTAAATTGGTTCACTTATGTTCGTATTTCAGAACAAAATAGATTTATTACAAATTCGTTTTTTTCGAAAATATTACATAAAACAATAAATCTCTTCCATACAAGTGCATTTTCTGGTGTCACAGTTTTAAATCGATATCAGTTTTACGAATGTCAAAAATTTAAATTTAAGGTAAATGAAATATTCAATACAAATATTATCCTGATTTGGAATCGCTGAATTTTTATACTTTTCTTTTAATATTTAATTATTTTTCATAGCAGATTTTAGATGCAATATATTTTCACTATTAGTTTGTGTTTTAAAGCTCCATCATATTAGAAAAGTAATAATTTCAAATTTCTTAGGATTCTGTAAATTTGATAAAAATTGCCTAGAATTTTTTCTAATGAAATATTGTATTATGTTTGTAGAGTTTAAGTTATAAAATTGTTTAATTAATAAATTAATTGTTTAGTTAATAAATTAATTAAAAATATAACAAACTTAAATTATAAAATAAATAAAATTTTTATATTTTAAAGCAATAAATAATTACAAATTTTTATTTCTGCTAAAAGAATTGAAATAAAAATCTAAATTTTTAACGTTAAAATTTAAATAAGTAGTTTTAAGCTGATCAGCACTTAAGTTTTCTTTTAAGCTGCTTGTGAACTCAAGTTTCTTTTGGTGTGAATGTGTTCATAATTATATTTAAACTATAGTTATCTGTAGAATTTAGATTGGTTAAAATTCAAATTGTAGAGTAATAAACCAAATCTTATCTAACTTAAATAACAGGTATCATTTACTTTATCACATAATTATAACAATGCAAATGAAACATGCATGTCCAAGCTGATGGTTGAATGCTTTGTCTGACTTTCTCTTGTAGAGTGTATTATGCTTATGGATTCAGTTCTTACCTTATATAGAAATGTTTATTGTGATTTAGAATTTACTTTTATTTTTAAGTCTTGGTCAAATTAGTGTAAAAAATGACCACTAAATAATAAAACCCAAATAAACATTACTTGTAAAAATTACCTTGAGAAAATTTTATATATGCTGTTTAAATTGGTATTCTAAAATAATTCCTCTTCGCTGTTGATTAGTTTTGGATTTTTTTTCAATGAATATTCAAAATTATTTTAAAGTAATGTGTATGACTACCTCTGTTTTTCTCATACCTTGAATAAACCTTTTATTTGAAAAAATGGCGCTCTTTCATATCTCATTAAATTTAGCTATTTATCTTAGTCTTCATATTTACAAAAGATATCAGTGCTAGATATTTACCAAGATAACTTTGATATTGATTTAGATAACATTGTCATGACATTTGAAAAATAATTTTCATAAAGTTAACAAAGCTCATAAATTTAAAAATATTGATATATTAAATAATTAATATGATCTTTTTATGATATTTGTCTCTTATGAACATTTATGTATTTTTTAACATGGATTTAATGATGATTATTTCCTTGTGAAACTCTCATTTTCTTAAAAGCCACTATTTTAAACAATTTAATGTACTTTGAGCATTGTACTGCATACTCTGTATGAAGCTTTTTATATATAACAAACTCTATTAATTATTGTTTTCACTTCATAAATATAATATTTATAATCACATATAATTTGTTTTTTTTTTTTTCCCCATGGACTTATTTGCAATGCGATTAATTTTTATTCTAATTGTATTTTTCATTTTTTTTTTAAAATTTTGAAATTTCATGCAGTATTTCTTTACTTATTCATCAGTTTAAAAACTAAACTTTTGATGGAAAAATTATAACAGCAGTAATATTAAGAGTTTACTTCTAACCTTTTTTTATTTATCTATAACCTTCATGGCAAATTTAATTCTGATTATTGAAGATAGTTTTTGTATCATATTTTTAAAATATGAATTCAATACA
>JAPDSC010152497.1:0-11686 GCA_026290005.1 Latrodectus geometricus
ACAAGGATTTATAAACTAAGCCGATTTCCAAAAACTAACCAATAAATTGAAAGTTCAGATACATCGAACTAAAACACATGGAATTTCTTCACACTTAATGAGTCAGATAGTTATTGCAAAGCTGCATCGAAATATCTTTATGCAAAGGAATGACATTACACCTTTTTCAATCATCATTGATAAACATAAAGGTGATAAAGCTTAAAATAAGATTCAATACCTATTCTATGAAAAATGATTAATTACACATTTTCAAAAATATTAATGTAAAAAAAAAAAATTTGGAGTATCTAGTCTAGTTGCAATAGAGTTACATGACGCTTAGAATAAATGATGTTGTAAAATCCTACAGTGTTGTGATACAGATTATGGAACCAATTTCTAACTGAAAGGTGTAATAATTTAAAATTTCCTACAGTAAATCAAAAGTTACTTCTTTTGCCGATGATTGATTTTTGCGATTTACTGCACACAGCAATTACAGATGGAACTCCATCTTAGCTTAGATTCTGGTTTAGCAATGTAATGGAAAGAACAGTAACATCCACTGTAATATGTTCTGTTAACGAGGCTTGTGTGCAAAATGAAAGGCAATTTACATCAAGAAATTTTTAAATAGGAAATATGATTCCAAGATTCTTTTGTTCCAAAATGAATCATTGTTTGCTTTACAAAATAAATATTTATCTCCGATTCAATGTATGGAAAATGGATACGTATGCAGATGATATTGTTCTAGTACAAAGAACTTAAAGGTGGATGCATAGACTCATAGATATTATCACAAGCTATTTAAAATTCAAGAAGTTCAGCGACATTATTTTATATCCTATCATTTATACTTCATCATTGTCAAAACCATCACTTCGCAAAAAATAATACTAGCTTTAAGTACCATAACATTTTGGATAAAAAAAACTGTAGTCAAGTGGCCAGCACCATCTCTCGACCTTAATCTATTTAAATAAATGTAGGAAGCACGCGTGATACTGTTTCTTTCTTCAATTCTCTCTTCGAATCCAAATTGACTCAAAGCTTCTTTATATTTTTAAGGTTATTGCTTGGAATGACGGCAATTGTACTATAGAGGCAACTCGTAGACATGGCAAGAAGAAAGATCTCGTATATCGCTAGCTTGTGAGAACGAAAATAGCTTGAACTTTTTACATAGGAACATATTTGAACTTTTTGGTTTATTGAAAATATTGCAGTGTTTATTTCAAAGAGAGATAATACTAAATATTTACCGAATTAATAAAAAATGGAACCTTAACATTCGGGACTTCTATTCATTTTTCAGTGAATAAAATCTTTTCCAATCATCTTTATAATCAAGAAAAATGGGTAACCTCTTTTAAAAACGATGGACACCTAAAGGTATGTGTAACAAAATTAATAATATTAAATCTACAAATGCATTTGATAATGTAACACTTTATGTTTCACAAATCGCGGCCCAACCTGTCTAGTGGTTAGCGTAACTGATTACGGATGGGGAGTACCTGGGTTCGAATCCCGGCCCGGGCATGAATGTATTTTCTATTTTTCTCTCTGTGTTTCTTGTCCTTTCCTCAGATGATAGATGAATGTGGCCCGCCCTATAAACAGGTTTGTGGTGGTGTGGCGTGGGCGATGCTACTTCTACCTCCGTGACTTGGTTCACAGGTGCCCACCGGGTAATGATAAAATGAGTAGCAGTTTCCGGCCTTGTTGCGGCTAATGTACTATAATGGCTCAAGGGTGCACGCCATTAGAAACCAAAAAAAAAAAGTTCCACAAATCGGAGAATTATGGACAAAATTTATGAATTTCCCTGAGCAAATTACAGGCGCAGCTTGCCCATTTTTGGACCTTGCGCCGTAAAACCCAACAAACCAATTTGAGCAAATTATATGTACTCGTAATGAAAAATTCATTCAAGAAAATAGAAACAAATTTAACGCAATCACCGATGAAATAGAATGGCAAAAAAATAAATATCTCAAGCATGTTCAAAGTAAAAATTAAAAAAAATAGAAACTGAACCTATATTATGAGATATCATGAGAGATTGACACTTTGAGATTTATCTTCAGTTTCTAGTAATTTTCTAAGTGAATTTTACTTCGTGACATATTTTTGGGTTTTTCATAATTCCTCGTTAAATAAAATTCAAAAATTATATGTTAAAAATTATAATTAAAGGGAGAAGCATTAACAATAATTCAAAATATTAAAGTATCAAATATGAATTTAAATATTAAAACTTATAACTGAATTGTGGAATCTTTTGAAAATATCGTAAAAATACTTTATTCTCGATTATCTATAAATTTTTTTCACAGCCACATATGTAAAATAAAAGTGCCCAGAGATAGCATAAATTCATAGGCATCACGTAAAAACGGGATGACATATTTGTTCATTTTTTGTATAAAATGAATCAATAAAATAATGGCATTTGTCACATATAAAAATTGTTTATTAAGATCATCTACATATTTCAAACCTTTCTGGAATTGCACACTGCTATTTTTTGGCATTAATTAATATAAACAAACGAGTAAAGCGTCAAAATAAAATGCAATCATTTAGAATGACAACGTTTTTCTACAAAGGAAAACATTCAATTTATAAATATGAATGTACCAGAAAATTGTCACATATCCAGAAAAATATTTTCTCTAAAAAACGTTTAATGATGAATAATGCAACATCAAAATGTCTAGATGTTAAAAGTGCGATCGATCTAAAAACAATACGTTATTACATATTGATAAAAATCAGAACATAAAAGCAAACTTAAAATCGGCTCCAGAAATTTATCCAATGGTATCAACATGTTGCCCTAATTATGGAGATAGCCAGATTGTGTTACTTACAGCTATATAGTTAAGATTATCGATTCTAGTTGTAAGTATCAAAAATTTCTATTCTTGGTAGACAGCACATCAGAATCATCATTCATCAGCAAAGAATGCACCCGAAAATTAAATTAAACAAAAGAATCCTTAAATTATGAATTTCTGAAACATTCAAAAAAAGTTACTGTAATTTACCATACTTTTAATAGATACAAAAACAATAGGTTGCTTTCGATTCCCTATAGTCAGCTTATCCGAATTATAAGAATTCAGAAAGATTAAATTTAGGTACAAATTTTTGTTCAAACAACACATGTCCACATATATCATAGTATTAGTGATATTCTCTTTCTTGCAGATATTCAGAAAAATCTAAGAAACTTCTAATGTTTGTAAGTGGACTGAAGTCGAAGTTTCACGCGATAAGGATTTTCGAGAAACGCATTCTGGAGGTAATTTTTGCTGTATATAGCGCAGTTATCATTCCAGCAAGATGTGAAACCTTCTATGAGTCAACGAAAATAGCAATTATTTGAACATATTCACTTTAAATAAATTGAACGCAAATTTTGAGTAGAAAATGAATCAGCCCATAAATTGCGTGTGATATTTAATATTTCGGCAAAAATACGAATAATGTTTCGGTAAACGATATTTGATTAACCCTTATAATACTAAATTACTTGTATTGTACTGAAGTAAGCTGATGACAAGCGTCATTCGTGATATGTACCCAAAGAGTAAAGTATCTCAACTATCAGGATCCTCCTTTTGATCTCATGTGAAGGTTTAGGGAAAAGAAAAAATTTTAAAAGAGACATCTAAAATGTATAAACAGGTAAAAATGACTCAATGATTCAAATTTTCAAAGAATAATTTGAAGAATTTCTCAATGAACCAATCAATGCATATTGTGCGCTAACAGTAATTTACGGAATAATAACTGCACCTTATCTATCTATCTATCAAATGCATTCAACAATTAATAACTGATGAAGGACATGCATTTTCTCTGGCTGCACAAGGAGTTTTTTTTTTTTTTTTTTTTTTTTTTATGTAGAATAAATGAAGAAATCTAATAAGGCATAGATACCACTGAAGATACTTTCGGTTACTGTCGATCGATGCGTTATTAAAATGAGTGATTTTAAACGTAGAAAAGTGTTTTTGAATAAACCACAAGTATTGCAACATTAAGCAATGATTTCTTGTGCATAAACTATTACCAAGTTCATTAGGACATCACAATTAAAACATTTTGCAACTGAATGAGCATAACCTACTGCTGTAAATAGCAACAAGGACATTAAGGTAAAATTAAACACATTAAACTCAAAACTAGCTTCGTAAAAAACGTTAACGTTACTAAGTCTAATTATATGGAGCTAATTTGTTAGTTAAATTAATATCAACTCTAATAAGGAAATAAATCTTTCATTCGATTAAATGTTCTGATGAGTGATTCAAAAATCGTTCTCATCTGATTAAATTCTAATCGATGGAAAAAATTCATAATAAATCATAGTGCACATATAAGTAACATCATATTTAATGCAATCTGGCATTATATTACACGTTTAGAAAACCCTGCAGATCGCTTGAATTTATGCCACATAAATTGATAAGTTTAAAATCAATCTATGGTAGAATAGACCTTTATTTTTATGATAAATTCAAATGCACATACACATATTTTTTTATGAATTTATATGTGTTGAAGATGTGTACATGAAGAAGAATATTTATGTACAAGCATGAAGAAATAAAGATTGCAAGTCTAATGTGACATATAGAAAAGGTTGTATTATACATTTTTTCTGATTCATTCAAAACTGTAAACTATCAATAGTATACAAAAAAAATAAAAAATTAAAAAAAAAAAATTTTTTTTTTAAATTTATATTAGAAAAAAAGGATATCTTTTGACACTTAAGAAAACAAACTCATTTCATATGAATATATTAAATTTCATTGCATTTAAAACAGATTGATTAATGTCAGCAAACTTGAGATTAAATTCAATATGTATGAATTAATTTTTGCAACAAACATTACAGTTATGAAATGACAATTCTTCTCAATATTTAGTATATAATTAATAAAATAAATCGTTAAAGGATCTTAAAATTTTCTCAAAATGTGATTTCAAACAAATTTTACATTTAATTAATTTTTAAAAACGTTTTCTATGAATTAGTACACTAGCTAAAAAGCGACAAATTCCTTAATATGTACTTATTTTTTATACCATATTTGCAGAAAATAAGCTTATTTAAAAAAAATCTAATTATCATTACAAGTAAGACTCAAAAATATAAATTACTAATTTAAATTTTAAAGATTTTGTAATTTAGACAAGATACTAAAGCTGATCAAATATTAAATATACAAATATATAATTTTTTTCTCTTAAATTTAATTTCACTCTCACACACAAATAACAATAATTTATAATGTAATTTCATAGAAAGTTAAACATGAGAGGGAGATAGAGATATATCATGAAAATTTAACTTTTCATAAAAATAAATGCAACTTTTAGAGATAATTTAAAATAAAGGACAAAGAATACAAGTTTTAAAGCAAAAGTATTAGTGATCAAATACTTTCGCCTTAAAATTTGAATTTGAAAAAGTATAGTTAAAAAAAGTTATTTATTTGATGCTAAAATTTTTTTAATTCAAATAAGTTATGTTATAAAATAAACTCTAATTCTTTCCCTTACAATAATGAAAGTTTATTTTGAAAGAGATAAATGGAATCTTTTGGCAAATACAAAATTTGCAAAATATTGAAGTATTTAAAATTAATTTAATATTTTGAAGCACACACAATTCAATGCATATTTCCGCAATCATTTTTTATTAATGTTAAATGAATGCAGTTTATACTTAAACTAAAACTGAGAAAATAAAGAATACACAAAAGAACAGATGATACTAATATCAAATCACATGATTTTATTTTTTGCTTATAAAATTGGATTTCAGATCATTTCTCAAAACATAAATAATAATAAAAAAAAAAAATTTCAGAATTTACAATTACACAAAACAAACATTTCAATTCCACTTAAAGTTTTGCATTATTCTTTTTTATAAAGTTTAATTCTTTATGATAATATTTAATAAAAATTGAACCTAAGTAAGTAAATCAACACTATATATATATATATATATAATTTAAATTAATAATGCAAAAATAAAACTAAAAAATCCTAAAACAAAATGTTTTGGACGAATTGCTTGTATTGTAGAGACATTATAATACATATTGATTGTTCAAAATTGTACAAAATGCATGGTTCTTGATATGAATTCAGAATTTGCCAAGCAAACATAACAGTGATAAATGATTTATATATTTATATATACATTTATAAAAATTATAGCATGCAACATCGCAAAATAAAGTATACTAAGCCAATGTATTTGTACAGATAATAGATTTTACAAATACAAATATAACAATAAAGTATTTATTAAAAACCAACAAATGCAGCAGGCAACGCTTGACTTTTAAAATTTCCAAAAATATATAAACTATAATACAAATAATCAACTATATTTTTATCAACTTAAGCAAAGTTGGCATTTGATATTGCAAAATATAATTATAAAATGAAAAGTGTTACAAATTTGATTCAAATCAAGCATAAACACATTTTGTTTTAAAATACAACTTTCTAAGAACTTTTCAAAATTTCATTTGGACGAAAATTTAACAAATATAAAAATATAAAAATTTATTTATTAATTGTTACTTTATAAAATATTTGGAATGTTTGTACATTTTGATTGTTTAACTTACTTAAAAATAATATACACCAAATTCTAAAGTTACTGTAAGCCCTATGTAAAAAGAACAAATAATTTCTTTTTTTGAAAAAAACGTATGTTTCAAATGATTTTTAATAAATAAAAGAAATGAAGACTTACAAATTGTATGTTTTTATGCAAGACTAGCCTTTAATAATGAGCAATATTCTGGCACTTTTGAATTATTATAATAATGACTAGGTTTTAAAAAGTACAACAAAAAAATATTTCAAATGTAAAAAAATTTTCAATTTATAAGCAAAAATATTGATTTAGTTTAATATAAATGAGATTGAAGCAAAGAGAAGTACTTACAATTCAAGGTTGATTCATTATCCTCAATAAATTTTAAATAATTTGAACACTTACTTATAAAGCAATTGTAAGATTGGAGAAACATTACCACTAAACTAATATCTACAGAAAAAAAGCATCAAATACATATTCACAAAAACAATACATATTGAAACGCTAAACTGAAAGCTTAAGCAAGCACAGTTCCAGACATACTGTGAATAAGACCACTCAAGATTTTATTCTTGTGTTGAGATTCTCGCAAATCTTTTTCAGTTTTAAAAATTCTTTCTTCAGCAACTTGTAATTTCCGCATCAATTGAGATTGGTCAAATACTAGATCTTTCAGCAAAATATCCAAAGAACTCAAAGAATTATTCTGAAACTTTAAAAAATTTATAATTAAAAAAATATACATGAAATTAAATTGAAATTAGATTTCAAAATTCAATTTCAAATAAGTACGCAGATACCACAGCCACATAAACCAAACAAATAAAAGAATGATATAAGAAAATTTTATTTCAATAATAAATATTAATCTAATGTGAGAAAAGATTATTTCCGTCATATTCATCTATATAAGGGATCTATTTAAAAATTCTGTTAAGAAAAATTAGCATGAATTTCTCTAACTAAAGATAATTATCACAAATTAAAAAGCTTACCTTTTCTACAACAGGGCTTTTGAAATCTGTAGAGCTTAATGAAGTGTCCAGCAATATATTTTGTTTGCCTACAGAATTTATTTTTAATTAACAAAAAGTTTAATTTAAAAAAATTAATATTAATAAAGGCAAATATAAATTAATAAAGGCTAATATTTTACTTATTATTTTCTTTTAATTAACTGAAATATTCAAAGAAAATGCTTTACTTTGGTATTGGTATTTTACACAGTTTTCAAGATTTAGAGAATTACACTCAAATAAAATATTATAACATATTTAAATACCCTTTAGGTGAGAACTACATATGTATGCATAGACATTTGTAGGTATATGTATAATAACAAAAACATTTATCTGTTGTCAACAAAATTAGCAAATTAAATCAACAAATCAACAGTTTATTCCTCTCATTTGATCTCTAATAGTGTCCAGAACTCTACTACTATAATAACATATTATTTTTAAAAGAGAATAATTAATTAAGAAATTTATAAATATAATATTATTAATCATAAAAAATTTTTATTCAACATCTATAACACATTGCAAATTACCAATTTAATTAAATATATGAAAGTTTACTAAAAAATATTTACCTAGTCTAGCATCGACTAAAACGAAATTTTATATAATTCTTTCTCAAATATGTTTATGCATCAAAAATGTGTTTATTACCATTTTTTAAATTTGTGTTACAGTAGAAAAATTGAAAAATTTAGTTTAGAAAACAATCTGCACTTTTCATTATATTGTACAGTGAAGTTACAATTGCATGTAAAATAAGATTAAAACATGTTTAAATACTGCAGAAAAGTGTACTGCATGATTATTATAAAAATGTAAAAAAAAATTTTAACTTACCACTAGAAAATATAGCCCTGCGTATTTTTCCCATAGTAGGACTTTCCTCATCAGAATTATCCTCTAAAAATATTTTTAAAAAAAAACTTATCCAAATGATTTTATATTTCCCACTAAAATAAAATGTAAAAAAGTTACTCATTTTACAGTTTCAAAAGTTCTAACTTTATAATATACATTCACTAGCACTTTTATTTGATTGACTTATATTTTTATTAATTACAGTTCTATGTTCTTCAGTGAATTCAGTTCTAGTTTTTTGAGTTAATTAATATCTTTTCTTGTAGAATTTTTATATATTTTAAAATATCTTTTTTAAAAAAAGGAAAGCTTATTGTTTCATATTATCTTACCTGATGAAGATTCACTACTATGCCTTTTGATTCCTGATAGATATGCTGCTTTTCGGTAATCAGATAACCAAGAATGTGTTCTATTCACTCCCTTTGGTGAAATTTCTGAAGCAGAGTTTTGATGCATATTTTCAATTTCAAGAGTCAATTCATCAATCTTATCTTGAAGTTCCTACAAATTCCATGGGAAAGAAATCCATTTTTTAGCAATGCACTCAAAAAATAATGACTTAAATTGAAATTTTCTATATTATTTATCACAAACGAAAATATTATTTATAACAATTTTTTTCTATGGCAACAATATCAAATTACATTATTTTTAATTAGAATATCATGTATTACATAATACAATGAGTTACTTATCCCAAAAATATTACTTCTAATATTGATTTTTACCAAGAAAAGCCCTACTTTTACCCTGCTCCTTTGCATCAATAATTTTTACTAAAAATTCTTTAATATTCTTTCATAATTACATGACATTTTTAAAAGATTATTTTTATTAAAAAAAACTTTTGTTGGGAGGTCTTATAGATTAAATTTCGATTGAAGTTTTTAAGAAAAATATATACCAAACAAGTACAAAAATGTTTACTATTCTTCCTTTTTCAGACCTACGAAGCTTATAATCTGAGAAATCAAAATATTGATTGGAACTATATACAATACAATACAAATATTTTGAATTACTTGCATGCTTTAAATAGTTTTTATCCACAAGTATTTTTAAAATCACATCATTTCAGTATCCTAAAAATATTGTCCAAATTTTTACTCCTATATTTCAGTAAAAATTATTAAATTTTCAATTATTTTAGAAAATAAAATAAAACATTTAATGAAATACACACAATTTCAAAAGTTTGTTGCTCATATAGAGGCACATATATAAACTAATAATTAATCATTTATAAATATTATCTTTTTAGTCAATACTCATATACATATTGAAATATTATGAAAATTATTTGTGAATTTTTCAAAAAAATTTCTTTTATATTTTACTTATCTAGATGACAGTATTATTTGATATGAGTTATAAGTAAGTGGCCAATGAGTTTGACATACCAACCATAAATACTATTAATGCGCAGGTAAAAAACTAATCATGAATTTATTGTTAAACTCGATGTGTAAAGGTTGCTAAAATACAAGACTGAAATCTGAACAAAATGAATTTTTAGTAAAGTTGCATAGTAAGAGAAACATAAAAAATTTAAATGATAAACTTAATTACCTGATTGGTATCTTTGTATTTCTGCAATTCCTGCAATAAATTCTGAGGATTCTGCTCTTGCAATTCACTAAGATGAGATTCAAGTTCAGCAAGCTATTATTAAAATTGTTTTACAATTAAAATTTGTGACACATGTTAAAATCCAAAATAGAAAAGATTATTGCAACAGATTTTAAAACGTCAGATATTAAGACAACTTTAAAACTCACTCTTTCTTTCAAACCTGGCATTATGAGTAATTCCTTTTGGAGAGCTTCATTGAGTTTTTCCATTTCTATGTACTTTTCAGATGCTTCCTGTAGCTCTTGCTCTAAGCGAGTGTTCTCCTGTAATGAAAATTCAAAATAATTTTCAAAACTAAAAATAAAGTGCAAAATCAATACTAAACAAATTCTTTTTCATTACAGAAATCTTTAAAGTACAATAAATCTATAAACAATCAATAGCATTCTTACAATTTTAAATCTCTTCTTTAAAACCTATGTAAATTATCTGAAAATATAAAATAGCATTTTTTAATTACTTGTTCAAGAGAAGTGAGGCGAGATTTTAATTTTGCTTCATCTTCTCTGACAGCATTGATGTCATTTTGAAGTTGTTGTTTCAACTTATTTGTTTGGGCATTCAATGAATCTCTTTCATGCTGCAATTCATCAACAAGTTCTCGAGTCTGCTCCTGATATTTTTTCTCTATCAACCTGTAAAACCAAACTTTAATTTAATGTTTATTTCAATATGGAAAATGAAAAAAATAATTTTTAATTCATCAAAACTAATTATGAATGTTTATAGAGAAACTTTTATTAAAAATAAAAAAATAGTAACAAACTATTCAACTCTTTACAAGTTTAGAAAAACTTACAAAATAAAAGACTTGTGAAAAATTAAAGTATTTCAGATTGAATTTTTAAGTTTCCAAATTTAAATTATTTAGAAGAAAAAATGTAATAGTAAAAATATTTAACACTTATGAATAAAGAAAAATTCCTTTAAGTGACTGAAAATTTTGGGAAAAAGGAACTTAAATAAATCCAACTGTTAAAAATTTTCCTTCTTTCAATAATCAAATCATGAAAATTTCCATACTTACAGCAGTTTCCTTTGAAGAGAATTTTCAAGCTTTGCATGATTGTCATCAACTTCTTGGGCAAGTAGAGCAGCTCTTGAATTTGCTTCCTCTACATTTATTCTCAATTTATTGCGTTCATTTTGCATTTGGTCGAGAGTTTGCCTGTTTAATTATATATTATAACAGTAAACATATTAAGTAAGAAATTTAATCAGAAAACAATATAAATTCACATAAATAATGAAAAATTAAGAGTTAATTTAATTTAATTATGATAAAGAAAATATAGGGTTTATTTTATTGTTTTATTTTCTTTATAAATTGATGAAAAGTAACAACTAGTTTAAAAAAAATGTATATTATAAAAGTAAAATTAATAAAAATAGAAAAAAATTAAAACTTCAAATACTCATAATACATAAATTCAAGCCAGAATACACAAATAATTTTTCTAGAAATGAAAATGTATAATTCAAATGATTTTTTTTTAATAATAAATTATAAACTGAAACAAAATCACATTTTTATTCAATCTTT
>JAPDSC010152498.1:0-13421 GCA_026290005.1 Latrodectus geometricus
TAACTAGAATCATGGTAAAATTCAGCTCAGTTTGTATTTATCTTTATAAGTGTGTGCTTCTCTTATGGTTTATTTTAAAAATGTTTCCAACCTCTATATTATTTAATGAAACAGTTTAAATATATAGTTTCATTCAAATAAAAGGAAGTTTTATTTTCGTTTGCATAGAAATATTTATTTATAGTAATATTAGTTACCAAATTGTGTATTGTGAACTCATGGATAATTATTAGTCATAAAATAAATTTTTGAAATCGTATTAAATTTTTCATGCTATAAATACGGTATGCCCTTTTTAAAAAAATATTTTTTTGAAGAAATAATTAAAAAAATAAGACCTCGATTATATATAATAATTTTTCAGATGCAATTCTAGCCATTGTTAACCAGTGGAGAGGAATGTTGCTCTTCTCTCTCTGTCTTCGACATGCATGTTTGTCGTGCGGGGTGCTTCGAAATTTTCCAGGTTTCCTCCCCTGCAACAAATGAATATGACACACTTTATATGAAAAGTTCTCCAGAAAGATAGTTTTTGGGTATGTATTTAAAGAAATAAGAAACAATATAAGGCTGTATATTATAGGATGTTAAAAAATTTCAAATGCTATCAAAAGAATGATAACATATTGCCAAAAAATTTGATGAAATAGCAAATATTTTGTATCAAATTTCACATAAAGAACTAGAAACAGTGCTTTGCCTAATTTTCGTGTAGGGTCTTATTATAATTTTTCAATCTAAATTGGACCATAAAATTTTAGTTAATTGAGATTTCTAGATATGATAAATTTTATAATAAAACGCATATTTATTTATTACATTAACAGTTGCATCACTTTAACTTCTCAAAATTTAAAATAGCCATGCATCTTTGCTATTTAAAAAAAATTTAAAATAGTTATTTTTATGTAATCGTACGCTTTTGAAATAAAAGTTTTGTATATTTGGTGCCACATAATATATACATATATATAAAACACTCAAACATCTCGTGTCAACGAGATAAAATATGAGCAACAAATATTATATAATTCCAGTTAATCGACTTTTAAACCAATATTTTGCAAATGCAAATCTTTGATTTATATAATCTCTTAATATTCAATTACTTTACTTTTAAAATGTAATAGAAATAATGATCATAGCATTAGTAATATAAGCCCGATAGCGTAAAACATTTGCTAATTTCTAACAATGTTGTATGCCATGAAAAATATTAATTTAAGGTAGAGTCTTACATGCAGGAAATATTTCCGTAATGTACAACAAGTAATTTTAGATAATCATTTTTACAAGTAAGAGCATGTAACTCTTACACACAACCATTTAATGGACAAAAATCAAGAAAGGATATCACACATAAATAATGAATATGTTGTTACTACATATGGTTTTATTGGAAAGACCAATGCAAATACATAAAACAGATCAAGTATTATAGATAAGAACATTGATATTTAATAAAAAGAACAAATGTTTTAATAACTAAACAAATTAACATGGGAATAGAAATAAAAAAAGGAAAAAAGTTTAAGCAACACGGATAAAAAAAAAAAACACTAGAAATGCAATCCTTACAAGGAGTTCATGAAAGTTTTGTTGTTCCAGTATGATTTGCTTATCTCTCCCCGTTTTTGAGATTCTTTATCTAGTTCTGGGCATGCATGAAGAAGATTTGCATTCATGATGCCTGAATTACAAATTTGGCATATACTAGATGCCTGTTTTACTAAGATGATGGGCCATGCATGGTTTGTTGCAATGAAGTTTACTACAGTTTCTTCACGGGTTTTTTACAAGACTTATTCCTAGTGTCTTAATTATTAAGCCAAGACTTGATGTTGATTTTGCAACTTGGGAAAATTTAAAACTATCCATTAATTTTTCAAAAACAAGCTTTTTAAATGTCTCTGGTAGAAGTGGTTTGTAGTCTAGTGGCTCAAGTATACTTTTATTGGTTAGTAAGTGCCTTTTCGTTTTCATTTATAGTTACATGCTGCAGGATCCATTAAAATTGTTTTTTTTTTTGGATTTATAAAGCATGTTCAAGATTTGTTTTATGTCTCTAATAAACTATGTCGTGATGTTATCGTGTCACGACAAAGATTACGTGTTATGTTTTCTGTGTCTTAATTTATAGCTACTGACTAGAAGCATAAGCAGTTTTTGTTTGGAAAAACAGAAAAACAGTTAATTTGTTCTCCGTTTATGAAATCTTATATTTTCTTACTAAAGTGATATAGAAAAATCATGAAATACGATTGCTAAAACTCTTATTTTAGAAATTAATAATAGATGTTCTGTAAGAGACGTATTGTAGCTGCATTTTAAACATGTAAAATACTTTGAACAAAGGTATTCCTAGAATTCCATGTAAAAATTATTCCACTGTACTATGTTTAATTTTAAATAAATACTTTAAAAACGATTGTCTTTTCACTTAAAAATAAATTATTTGTCATTTTTTATCAAAACCAAGAAATAGACCCAAGGATTAAATGTAGTTTTCTAACTTTAAAAATGTATGCGAATTCCTCAGTTAACTATGGAAATATTTCTTTTGAAGCTTTGTGTATTTTATAGAGGACTAGTATGTGAAATAATGTTCAACTTAATGTTGTATTATTTTATTTACAAAAAAAAAAAAAAAAAAACATACATGACTTGGAAAAGAAGATATAAATTTTATGGAGTTATGATAAAAATAAAATTTAACATTGCAAATCCCAGTGGCTTAAATGCTTCCTCATAAGAAATATTTGTTTATATATCTGAAATAGACGCTGTCTTTATCCGAATTCAAAATTGTTTTACTGACCATCAAATATTTACCCAAGAAATAAAATGTTTAACATTTTATACGATCGTAAACTAACCTTTTTATTTAATATCGATTTACTCAGACGAAAATGTATAAATCTTGCAATATTTCTAAAATTCCTTTCGAATATATCATTCTATGCTGATAAAAATAACATTTGTTATAAATTGTTAGCCTAGCATGATACATTTGATTGGACTTTAAATAATATTGAACTAAGAATCAGCTTCATTAAGAGTGAGTGGTAAATAAAACATGAAGAATATATGCAGAATTTAAAGCTAACATTAATTCTGCTTACCAAAAAGATTAAATAAATACAAATTCCTTTTATAAAATTGTTTTGTACGGAAACACATACAAATATTATTTTAAACATAAATGATATATTTTTTATGTTTAAATATAGCATAAACATATGCATATCTTTTCTCTTAAAATTTAGAAGAATTTGTAATATTCATATATATTAAATCTGAATATTACAAATTTTTCTTCTTACAAAAATTAAGTATGTTGTAAAATTTAACAAAATATCATACATTCATTTGAAGTAAACACATAAGAAAAGTTAAGAGGGTAAAGTTTAATTAAGACTTAATTTATATATTTATTAATTTTATTATTTTTTTAAAGATATGATTTAAAATATTTAGACTATTATGTGAAAAGCAATGGAACTTATATTTATTAATTCATGTGATGCTCTGAATGAAAAAAAATATACTTTATTAAACTTCTTCACACTGTAGTGATTAATTTAAATAATGATTTTATTAAAATTCTATTGTGAAATAAACCAAAAAATGTAAATAATAAAGGTTCATTAACGTGTAATTGAAAATCCATCAGGCATGATTTATTTGTGCTAATATTGCGCTTGCACTTTTCCTAAGTATAGATCTCTAGATTCATATAAAAGAATTATTTTAATTGATGATTCGATAATTGTATTTTATTGATGTATTTTGATTATTGTATCAAACTGATGCAATTGTTTTTTTTTAATAAATTGTAAGGAATTATGATGAAATATCAAAAAGTGATTACTGTAAATTGATTGCTAGTTTGAGCATTGCAATCGGATTTATTTTACTGAATGCAAATGGGAGATATTTTTATTTTGATAGATACAGTCTGAGTCTATAATAATTTAATTTTCATTGTGAAACAATCGTTTAAGAAAACATGCGATGAAAACATTCCATCAATGATATCTTTCGCGTAGGTCGGTATCTGAGAAATACGCATTATTTCCCTTAAAAATAACATATTTTAGTTCTGATTGATAGTTTCAATTTTATTGTAATTGGATTTGTAATGAAAATATAACTTTCCTAATAAATTTAAAAATCATTCACAGTTTTGAACACTGTATTAAGTTACTGTAGTTGCTTAGTTGTCTACAAATATTTCTTCTTTTTTTTTCCAAATATCAGGCATATTATAAATATGTTAAATATCAGGAACATTATAAATTAGAAAAATAAAATTTAAATAATTATAGTTCTTAATTGGTTACAATATTTGAATTTTGTAGAAATTTGAAAAATAAAAGACATTTGCATTCATGTACATAATTTTGCTTTAATTTTGAATTGTGTGTAAAATTTATTGCAGTAGAATACATTTTACCTTATATAAATTTATTATATTATTAGATATGTATTTTTATGTATATTTTATTTTATATTAAAAAGAAAATGCTTGAAACTGTTATCAATAGATATAAATGTTGATGTTACAAAATGTAGTATCATCATTTTGCTTATATACGGCATTTGTGAATTATAAGTATGTTTGTATTTGAAAATTTTCCGTCTTTTAATAATTTTATGTTAGTCTCTGAAAATGTGTTTTATTTATTTCATGGAACAAGCACAGGAATGAAACAATCTGCAAATATATTTTTATTTTACATTCTTATGCAAAAATCCTGCTAAGGAAGTATGAACTAAAAATAGTAAAATGCTCAAAGGAAATTAAATGTCATCAATTACTTTTTCAGGTGTATTATATTTTAGAGTTCTGAAGCTTCGTTGCTTGTTAATTAATAAACTGTCACTTTCAAAGTCAAATTTTTTATTAAATTAAAAAAAATTTCAAAATAGCCAAACTCTAAATTACGGAGATTTATAATTTAACTATATTTCAAAAAGTAATTCTAATATATATTGAGCAATTTTTATTTTCTTTTGTGTGAACGAGGAATCAAAACAAAATTTTCATTCTATCACATAAATAAACAGATTGGGTACTATTATGAAGCATAAATTGAAAGAAATACAATATAATATTCCTTAATATTACTATTATACAAGCTCTTCCTTGTAGAATTTTTAAATATGCAATTAATAATTTTTCTTATTTCAAATGAGTGTTATTTGAGCATATTTGTGATCTAAATAAATTGCTAAGGAAAGATATTTGTTCTTTTGATTGTACATCAAGATTATAATATTTGACTATAAATTCTGTATTATGAATAAAATAAAGATTATTTATATTTAAATAAATCATAAATAATTGGTAATTGCAATAAAATTTTCTAAAAAAAAGCCTACATCGTTTATTTTAATTTGTTAAAGATATGGGCACATTAGAAACGCAGTTAAAATGTAATTAACCATTTTTAAAAACTAACTGCAGACACCCTATTTAAACATATTTTTCATTGATAATATGTATTGTTAATTAAATACAAATTATTTGTATGCATTTGAATACAATAATTATTAAAAACAATAAAAAATATTTTAAGTAAATATTAATCATAAATGAATTATTTCAATACCTTAAATGTTAACACCATAAGCAAATCAAATGTTTTAAAAATGCATACTAACATCCAATTTAAATAGATTCTTTACATAAAGCAGCTTTTTTTTTTAAATAAAATTACATTTATTTCTATTTTGCCTTTTATGAAATACTAATGAATAACAGCCAAAATTTTTCCAAATTAAAATTATCATGAATTATTAGAGCATATTTAATAGAGAGATATTAAATGAACACTTTGAAACGTCTTAAATACAAAATATGCAGGTATCAAGTACATAATATGCATAATTTATCGCAACATTTTTGATAACTGCCTTGATATAAACTCGATACCATAGCCTTGATATAAACTTCATTTTGATTTTATGTATTATAATAGACAACGAATATATATTTATTTTAGAATTTTATCCTATTAGTTTATTAAAAATGTTCATAGTATTAAATATTCTTTTGTAATTAAAATTTCTGCTTAGATTATCTTTGAAATTCTATCATTCCCGCACCATAAAATAGTTAAAGAATTTAAAGAAATAGTTATATTATTAAGCACACACAAATTATCTTTTTGAAAATATAACTTATACCTAATTTACTATTTCTTATTAATTAAACTCAATAAATACAGAATTTATGGTTGTGAATTTAGGAATATAGAAAGAAGATTTTGTATATACATACATACATACATACATACATACATACATACATACATACATACATACATACATACATACATACATACATACATACATACATACATACATATATATAAGAACTATTACCCCCAAAACTTCACTATATCTCCATTAAGAAACGTTCAATATTTCAAAAAGAACTGTTTTTCCTTTATAAAATTCGATTTGCAATCAAATCTAAGCTGTTTTACATTTCAAATGTAGTTTTCCTTATATTATTAATGGATTTCATGTAAATCTTAAAACTTGTATATACCATATTATATTTGAAAAACATGGTGCAGTTTTAAAATACCTTATTGAGTAATTCGAAATCTTATAATTATTGTAAGTATTTAATAGGTATATTATCTATACCATACCCTCATTAAATTCTTAAATAAATTGTTACTAAAACATTACGTTATGTCTATAGTAAACATACTCATTTATAATTCAAACATTCTCTGGTAAATATTTAACATAAATTGTACATACAGTGCACGAAGATAAATATTAGATGAGAAGAAAGTAATGAGGAGATCAATAAAAAATTAATGAAGATAATATTTGCTCTCACCTTATGATATGAAAAGGTAAAAATAATGTGTATCAATAGCAAATAACTGTATGGATCTAGTAAAATGCTGATTTGCGTTTTTGTAAGAATTAATTTTATATTCTTGGATTTGAAAGTTTGTTTTAAATTTTGCTCTTATAAATAAGGTAAAATCCTTAACAAAAAATTGTCACTTCTTAAAATTTTACAAAATAAAATAAAATAATTGTTATACTAATAAAAGTATATTTGATGTAAAATAAAATATTTGATATAGAAATAAAATGATGTATTGGAAATGGAATGAAGTTGAATAAATAAATTTTTACTGCACATATGTAAATGATAAAAATGTCTTTTTTTAATTGTATAATAATCAATTGGAAATTTATTTATATAAAATAGAAGAAAATTTTTTTTTATACAAATGGAAATTTTATATGGATCGGATATTGTGTGCTGCATCTTTGTTACTTTCTGAACTAAGGGAATGATAAGAGACTATAGGGAAATTGAAATAACTGAAATTAACCTGACATTAATGTTTCTAGTAGAATCAAATTCATATTTATATACATTTTAACTGAAAAGTAACGTTAAAGAATCCACATGTTAGAGAATATATGATTATATTAAATATTTTCTAGACAGCCATATTTTTGTAAACACAATATTTTTATGACTCAATACTTTAGTTGTTCCAGTGAAGTAAATTTATATGCATATTTATAAATTTTATATTTGTTTCTTCATTTTTACTTTATATTAATAAATGAAATATGATTATTAAAAGAACTAAGGTAATAACATATCATCCCGTCAAACTTATTCGATATAAAAATGTGTCGCCGAATTTTAGAACTTTTAATATTTTTTTTCAAAATGTGACAGAAATGAAGAACAATTTACTAATATATTTATTTTAACAAATAAATAAAAATTTTATTTGCAATTTAAATAGTGCTAAATCACATCATTAAATGACACATTTTTTCATAGATATGATCGAAAAAATAATATCGAAACTATTATGTTTTTGATAGACTACACTTCACACTAAAGTGTGTGTGAAAAATGTGGATACCAAATTTGGATATAATTTATGATATTGTCTATTTTATGTATCTCTAAACTAAACAATTTGTACTTATTTTCTTACAAACCAACAAGCTAGTATAAGATTTTTGATCAATAAAATTCAATAATAAATGCTAACTTTAAAAAAATATAAAAATTCAAATATTTTTTTTTTAAATTTCATCTTTAATAATTAAATGACGATGATGATGACATAGTCTTAAAAATTTCGTGGGTCAACATGGGACTTTGACACAATAAAATTTTTAAGATAATACACATTTTCATGATCTTCGGAATAGTATATTACTTTAAGTTAATCCTGTTTGATGATTATGTGTAACCAATACTTTAATAAAAGCAATATTGGAAGAACCCCTTACCATTCTACCGTTTTAAGGAAAAAAAATGGGACCACGGCTCACAATATTGTCAATATATTTCAGATCAATGTTTTTAATCTCTCATGGGAACTCCTTTCCTTAATGGTATCCTTAATGGCATCTGATGATGACTGTCGTGTAATCTTCTTCTTTCAGGATGAAATAAGAAATCCAGAGGTTGATTTTGAGCTGAATTAATTTTCGACTTCGTTTATTCAAACAGATGCCATATAGTGTAAAATAAAGTCTCCGAAATAAATTAAACGTCAGTTTATTGACATTAATCAAAGAACATTAGAGATTCCATATTTGTAATGAGAGACAATTCTGAAAGAAATATAAACTGTATTTAAATAAGTTTTAACGTCTTTTCAAATGTACAACATTCATTTACTGCACATAAGACTTGTAGTTTGATATTTATTTGCAGTTCCATAAAATATATTTAAAAATA
The DNA here is from genome assembly GCA_026290005.1 of Latrodectus geometricus. Classification (NCBI taxonomy): domain Eukaryota; kingdom Metazoa; phylum Arthropoda; class Arachnida; order Araneae; family Theridiidae; genus Latrodectus; species Latrodectus geometricus. The sequence continues at coordinate 8,756 of JAPDSC010152498.1, forward strand.
TTATATAGTTTTATCAATTTTATATGTGTATAAGTTAAAAATTCTTTTAGTACAAAATTAAATACAAGTAATTTTAAAATTCTATTTTCATGATTTTTAAATACTAAGTTAATTGCATAATGCTTACAAAAATATTTATTATGTAAACTATAATATTGCATTAAAACAAAGAAATTATTTATACTTCAGCCAAATATTTGCTTCACAAAGTTAAATTTTATGAAGTTTAAATGGGGATCACAATATAAAAAAAATCCAAAGCTGGAAATTTAAAAAATGCATTTGATCAGGGCTCGTATTCAATAAATATTTTCACAGCATTCTATACTTTAATCATTCACATTAGAAATGTTCACCTCTAAAGAATAAATTACCTCTGAAAATAGTTTTAATAGTGATAGAATTTTATTTGCCTTTTTTCATGAAGGGGATCAAATTAAAAAAAAATACGTGAAGTATGCTTTTAAAAAACAAAGAAAGAGTACTTAAAAACAATTATCATAATTTTTTTCTATCCCAAATATTCATTGAATTAATATTAACAACTTATTTCTCTTGAATGATTAATACGCCACTGTATCTATACTTACGATTTGAAAATTATTTCATTTTTATAAAATTTGCTCAGAATATTTCGTGAATGACTATACAATTATCTCCTTCTAAATATGTGTCTAATTCATTAAAAAGATTTTCATGAAAATATTTTGAATAATCACGGAAAAACAAAATACATCAGAATTTATGCATTTTATTCGCAATTTTCTTTAAATTAAATAAAATTATATATACTCTATTTATTTAATATCAGTTTCTATTACATTTTCTTTAAAATAAAAGCCATAAAAACAAAATAATTTATAATCTTAAAAATAAATGTTTAGGAAATTTGAGTATTCATAATTTAAAGCCCAAGAGACTGTTTGTTTAAGCATGAATAGATTAATTTCACTTTTGATTTTAATTATTTTATTACAGATTTTTGATCTTCCTTAAAGATTTGTCAAAGAATCTAGGCCTGTATTTTAAAATATTGACAAATATATCTAGATAATTTTAGAAACTTTCTATATACAACGCATACATAATATTTTAAAAAATGAAATTGTGTTTCACCATTAAAAGAAAACTTCAGATGGTTGGTTGGGTTTTATGGCACAAGGTCCAAAAAGAACAAGCTGTACCAAAAGAAATCTTCGAAATTCTTTTACAATTATTCAGTGTGATTACAACTTGCTTTTTGTTATATCAATAGAAATTTTCTTATCATCAGTAAATGTTATTTAAATTATCAACATTTAATTAATGGCATATTGCAGCAACCAGGTTTGTCTTTATATGTTATTTTTTTTAATTAGTTGATCAATACAATGGAATTTCATTTTTCCCGTTAAATTTAGCCATTTTAGTTCTGCATAGTTTTTACTTATAAATTTTCTTTGCATTTCTTCAGAAAACGAGAGGAAAGCTTAAAAAAGATAATTCATCTTCATATTTGTAGTTTCTCTAGAGATTTTTTACTTCAGTCTTTCATTCTTAGTATCAACTGTTTTTTCTTCTTAATTCTTCTATTTTAAAATAACTAAAATAAATATGTTTAATAAACAAAAACAAAGAAATTATTAATTACTTGAAAATTTAAAATAAAACTAAAAATAAAATTTTTTTGTTCGGGCATGATCAAATGATTAATTTAATCAATTATAACTGGTGTCTAATCATAGTTGAGCAATCATATTACCACAGTTTTGTCCTAAAATGCATAACTAATAAAAAGCGACCTGTGAATTATTCTAAATATTTGAACATGTATTTAAAACAATTTAAGCGTTTCTCTTATCCCAATAAACTTTTAGAAAATTTTATCAAGCTATGTGAGATATAATATTAAAGAATTATTATTGAAATTTGGGAGTTTAAAAAGACCATATATGGTATATCATTTTGAATTTTTTATATAAATAAAATAAATAAGTATATTTTATATAGTTGTTTATATTTTAGGGTAATAATATAATGTTGAATTGATATTATTTGGTACTCACATGTTTTGATTTAGTTTTAGTTATATTGACATAAAAAATTGATTTATCTTTATTTGCAGCATCCTCAAACTTTTGATGTGTTTTTATAAAACGAAAATCAAACATGTTTTGTAAAAAACAGATGAAAAAATCCACTGTGTGAATTCTTCATAAATGAATTATTATAATAAATTATAATTTCCAAATAATAGATTTTGAAAATTGTATAATTTATTATTATGTTTAATATTATTTGAAAAATATCTCAGTTATTTTCTTACGAGAATTGCTGATAATTTAAATTAATCAAAAATATATTTAACATTTATAACATATTTTTCACTGACATATTAAATTAATTTATTATTAAAACGAATTACATTAAAATGTTCTTAAATTCAAAATTTTTATTGTAAAATATTACAAAAGTATTAAAATAAATTTTGTCTTTTCCTTAAATATAAATCTTTAATTAAAATTGGTATAAAACTCGGATTCTTGAATGTTATAAAATTCACAGGGACAGGAATTGTCTCATTACAAATTCACATTTCCATCTCGAGATGTTTTGAAGTGATTATATAAATTTATTTTAATTAACATCTCTCTTAAATTTTATTCCATTTATCATTTGTTTTTTAGATTCTTACCCTTAATGCGAGAAATACTCTGTGTCTGATTAATTTAAAAATGCAGTTCAGTTGAATATTTTTAACAAGTGAGTTAATATTTGTGACATTTATTAAGAATTGCTTACATCTTTAAATAATGCAAAATAAATCTGTTTTTTATACATTGATACTGATTAGATAAGTTTTTCTATTAATTATTTTATGAAATGAGAATTTATATTTTACTTTGATAGTAAAAATATAATTCAAATATCATTAAATTTCAATGTAAACATAAAAAACATTGAAAAATTTGATTAATAATGTATGGGTGTAAAGATGTTCATGTGTGTGGGTGTAAAGAGAGGAAGAAAAAATACAATATATATATATATATATATATATGAAACATAATCAACAATAACTATTTTAAATTGCGAAAATATATGTACTTAAAAAGATTTTTAGCAGAAATTTTTAAAATTATTTTTTATTTTTACTTAAAACATTTGTTATGACTCTGATTTAATATTAGCAATTACTTAATGCACTATTATCTTTTTGCCGTCAACAATATTTCTGCCAAATTATCAGCAGCTGATATGTTATTTTTGTTTTCTTTGTGAAATGACGAACATTATTTTTAAATTTGATAACAAATTAACACTTCACTTCAAAATTTAACAAATAAAAATCCTTAAATTATTAAAGTTATGCACATTCTGCCTTAAAATTTTGAAATTAATTACAAGTTCAAAAGCATTTCACAGTATTTTTTAAAAATCATTAAATTCAATCATTTATAGAATAAAGTTTACATTTTGTTTCAATGATAAATTACAAGTGTAGGATAACCAAGCTGACTATTTGTATTATTATAAATGGTGCATTAATGAAAGTGAAATTAATAGTATTGATTTTTTGAACTTTTTCTAAATATAACTGTCTCGCATTTTAGTGATCAATCAACAGATTTTAAAGTTAAAACCAGTATTGTAAAATATTAAACGTAGCTACTCAGAAATGGGCAACATTTTTGCATTTCTTATATGTGCATGCATATATATCGGGATATATATGTAAATATATATATGCACATATATATGTTTCTTTTACAAACGGAGATCAGTTATGTTAGCTAAGCATGTAACATTTATAATATTTTTGAAATAACCAAAAGGGTCTTTATGCTTTATTTTTTAACTTTCATAATATATGAAATAGTCTGTTAAAATTTTGTTAAACTATCCATGATAATTATTGAACAAAATCTTTGAATATGAAGCTTAGAGGATAAATATCTTGATACTGGAAGAGAAACATCCGGAAGTATCATAGTGCATATTCGGTGATTTGCTCTACGTGTATTATTCTGCTATTAAATGACATCTGGCACATCTGAAGCAAATACACTACTGGCCATTAAAATTGCTACACTAAGAAGGTGACGTGCTACAGACGTGAAATATATACGAAAGGAAGAAGGTGCTGTGATATGCAAATGATTTGCTTTTCAGCACATTCAGACAAAGCAGGCGCCAGTAGCGACACCTACATTGTGAACCATTGTGAGTATTAAGAACCATTGTAAAGGTCGAGAGCAGGGCCGGTTTTAGGATGCTGATAGTTCGGCATAAACGATTGAATTATTTAAGTTTAGCTTTGTGAACCAGATTTGTGACTTTTGAACTTTATTTTATATAGTTATTCCTATTTTTAGATTATTGTCTTTTAGTGAGGTATTAATGTAGATATTTTACTGAATATTATGATCTGTTTGGAAATCTTCAGTATCCATGAATTTAACTTAAAAATCAACAGTGAATAATCCTGGCTAGATTGTGTCCCCTGAGGTGCATTTTTCATAAATTGATCGCGTTAAAATGCAGGCCATTTTTGATTTGACTTCTATTTTAATGTGAAGTGGTGATTTGTAGTGATTTGATCTTAGCAGTTTTATATGTTGCTATGATATTGAAAAAAATTTCTGAATCTATGAAAGACGTAGTTTATCTTTTGTATACGGTATTC
>JAPDSC010152514.1:0-15418 GCA_026290005.1 Latrodectus geometricus
TTTTGTCCTAATACATAAATTAGAAATGATTTAGCAAATTTCTGTACAAGGAATTGTAATAATTTTTTATACAAGAGATAGATTTATGTACAGTATAAAAGAGATATAAAAAGTTTTAAAATTTATTTTGTTGATTTTTTATAAAACATAATCATTTTTGATTGACGTATTTTATAGAGATTTATAATGTATGGAATAATATGCTTAATTCATTTACACTAACGATTTATTATCCATTTAGCAATCTAGTCCTTAGGGCAGTATAACTTGATAACAAAAAATTCAAAAATATTTTGCATTTCAAAAAATATGAGGTTGCATTTTTTTAAATATTAATTCAGGTATCAAACAGTGTAGTGTGCAACCTAACTGCAAACAATTTTAAGGCTTTTAATCGTCTACCACGTAATCCGCTTTTGGCAAGATATTCCATAATTAGTTGGCAGGCTACCAGTTTCACAAAAAGGGAAATAAATAAAACCAATCAAGCACTCTTATTGACTACCGAGGATGGAAAAAGATGTACATCATGCATTTTCTGTTGATTAATAGTGGATGAGATAGAACACAAGATTTTATGTTCAAAAGAAATACCATTTACGAACATTGAGCCCATGAAAAGCAATTATGAATTTTCTTTCCTATTTTTAAATTGGATTAGTTAGAAACAGAGTAAACTATGGGATTATAATAGATTTACAATAGTGTTTTATCGATGTAGCATTTTAAGCTTGTCCATAATCAAATTAATAGAAAAAGAAATACATTTTGACAAATAAAGTAAACCACAAAGCTCTATTGTTTAAAAAACATATTAAACATTCAATGAACCATTGATAGAATTGAAAACCCTTAAATTAGTATTTTTTACACTCTAGTGTCATATCTTTGAAAAGTTAAAGCATTGTTAAACGTATGAAATAAAACAGTTCTGTTAGGGAGACTTGTTGCCCTTTGCCTTAATTTTTTCATCAATTATTCTAATAAACCTAATTTTTTTACTAAAAGAATAAGAGGATTTAAAAATTTCAAAAATCCTTTCTTACGAATGAAAATCTTTGGTGTAGCTATAATTTAGAAAATGTGTGAGGAAAATAATATATTTTATAAGGATATATTACACTTTAACATCTAAAACACTAATAAGAAAATATAATTTCATTTAATTCGGATGTTATTTTCATAATAATATATATGTTGAATGATTGTATGTACGTTTAATGAAACTTACTGTTTTAGCTTTTGACATTTCATTCACGATCTCTCTTTTCTTTGAATCCTGGTTTTATTTTGATTTCTAAATTTATTCTTTTTTTATTTAAACTATAAAAAACTATGATTCTTTATTATTTTCTTTTCCAACTTACTTTCTTCAAATTAAAATAAATTATTAGTTCTGTTTAGAATTTTAAATTAGCTTTAAATTCAAAGTAATGTATAAAAAATTCATTTTCTTTGCAGTGCTATAGTTAAGTTTCTGTATCTCTCTTCATTCATTTATTAAATTGATCTTTCTTTTAAAAGTCTTAACAAGGAAGAGAAACAATATTAACTAAAATACGACAGTATGTTGTGAGTTCTTTTTAAAGAATACATTGTATAATTTATCAAGAGTTGCATTTTTGAGATCCAAATAAATTCAACTATCTTTTCCCTATAAGGATAATTTTTTTTATGTATTTAACCTTTGAAAATAATTTTGAATTTCAATAAATGTATATCAAGCTTACTTTTACAAATTTTGAGTTTTCGTAAGACATTTATAAAAGTGATCATATTTATTTCGTAAGAAGCATTAGGTTCGCTTAAAATATGTTTTGTATTTTCACGCAAATTTTATGCATTTCTGTATTTTTTAATTAAGGAAAAGATCTTAAACTCTATTTAAAAATATACCCTAGCCTAAGAACAAGTCAATTGAATAATAACTCTTTATTCACAATTTTTAAAAACTTAAATTTTATAATTAATTTTTTATATGTGTAAATTAAGAATTTTAGTTTAATACAGTAAACTCAATTATTATTTCTTCTTTATTAAACTACCAATTTTCTGAAAACAGATTTTATACTTGATTTAATACTAATCTTCCAGACATAAATTTCTTATAACTAACAGATATTGTAGGCCTGCTACCAAGATTCGAGTTGAACCCTTGTAAATGTACATGTTTCAAAAATCAACTAGAAACATGTGAAGCAACTTTAATTATAAAAAAATTATAAGAAAATAATAATTACGGTTATTTAAATGTACGTTTACACTAAATAGTTGAATGAATGTATTTAATATTAACCATCTATAAACAAGCATTTGTTAAAAAATAACAAAATTTAAACTTTCGCATAATTTTTTTGGTGTTTATTGTCAAATTTCAACGGAAGAAATATCATACTCATTCTACTGCTTTTGGAAGTTTAATTTCCGATACTAAGGAAGGAGAAATTACCATAGAGATGTTTTTAATATGAATTATTCAAATCAAACATAATATGTTTCCGGAATGTATGAAATCAGTTTAAATAGTTTTTGCAATTTAAACGATGATTAAAGACTTTATTTTAAAATTTTAGAAGTTTATTTTTTTAACTTAACACCTTCAAAAAGATTTTAATCTATTTACATAACGGAGTATCAACAATCCAATCCGTTTACCAGATCATTTACATTGTTGTTTGAAAAACGTTAATGTGTTTAATATCTTCTATCTGATGTAGTTTCTGTTTGAAAACTGGGGTTTTACAGGAAACTGGATTTTTTTTCAATGAATACTTTGTAATCAGATTAAACAAGCAAAAACTTTCAGTTATGTTTGTATAAATCTTAAGATTAGTTTCAAAGGCGTATCACTTTAATATTTCTTTTAATTTGAAAATCTAATTTTATAAGTTTTTATTAAGCATAAAGTATTTTATGGACTTCAAAAGGTAATAGCTGAAATTATCTGATAAGTTTAATATAGATTTAGATAAACTAATTAGCCTTTCGAGTTAGTGAGAACATTCATTTTCTGTTAATATACAATTACTGATAAAGATTTTTATTTTCCGAGGATAATCGTGTTATATTTTAATCAGAATTTGTTTTCTTAATTTTGTTTCACTAATATTTTCTTAAGCATTCCAATGGTTATCTATGCTTGAAGTGATTACACTAATGTAGAATTATTTGAATTTTTTCTTAAAACTGCATTGATAATTAAATATGATAGATGTTTGTTCACAATGTTAGAAAAAAGTTTTCCTACTTAGTTAATATACGAATTGATAAAACTGAATAAAGTTAAAAAAATTTGTTCATAAGCATGTTATTTAATTAAAAATAAATTATAAGCAGTTAAGTAATTTTTGCTCATTATGTTACAGATATACATATATTCCTCTGAAGATTTACTGATTCAACTTCCAGATTTTAAAAAAAAATGTAGTGGAAATTTTTCATTTAAAATATTTACATTAAGGCTATTTTTTTTTAAATTTTAAGTAAAAATATTCAGCATAAAAATAATTATTCTAAAAATTTAGTTTTTTGAATTTTTTAAAGTTCTTCATATACTTAATTAAATACTTTAAAATAAAATGAGTTAAATATGGTAAAAAATTTTGAAAATATATTTAGAAATAAGGTAAGTGGTAAAATTACAAATTTTAACATCAAACACTGTTAAGATACGAATATTACATTTTTTTAAATTATGAGATTTGTTTCATTTTCAAATACTTATAAATCTTATCAATCATAAAAAGCTTTAAACAGAATTAAAATGTTGTGATGTATAAATTTTTAAAAAATATATTTTCAAAATAAATCATTAAAATTTACAAATAATTATCAAAATGTACCTAAAATTGAAAAGAAAATTTTAACATCAATGATATGATGTGAATTTTTAAATCTAATTTTAATTATTCTAATTTAGTAGAAAAATTCTAATTTTATCACTAATATCAGTGAAAAAATATTTTTATGATAAACATGAATGAGAGTATATTAAGTTCCAATTGTAATTGAACTAATATTTTTGACTCTCTTAGCTGATTGTTGATTAGATTTACTGTTACGCATAATTTTCTGCAAAAAAAAAAGCTTTTTTGCCAACTCTCCTGCAGTGAGTCACCTTCCATTAAGTCCTAATCTAATTCGAGAGCAACGATGACATGAGTTAGGGAAAACCAGATACTTTTTCCCTCTAGTTAGTCATCCTGATTTCTACCGGATAAGCTGGAAATTTCCCTCTGGTTGGCGATACAAAAAGACGTGTGTTAATTCTAGAGATATTTAATAACATTTCGTGTCCAAAGTTGGTTTAACTGTATTAGGAGAAATTTTTTTTTTCATTTTAGTTCATTGTTGATTTTGTGAGAATCTTTTCCTGCTTCTATGGTTCGAAATAATGTATCCTAAATATTCTGCTGTATTTCTTGATATTCAACAGACATAGTTGTATATTTTTTTATTGTTTTAAGTAAATTAGTCAAATTCATAATAAATAAAAAGTTTGTTTAAATGTTTATAGAGCATTTTATTAGATAATAATTTACTTTTTTATAATTGGCAAAATTTTTTGAATGATTTCTATAAAATTAATAAGACTTTCTTTTTATTATATTGAACATGATATTTTCAATAAATGTGTAACCATCTTACAATTTGTAAAAGTTTTCCCTTTTATTTGTCCCAATGGAAATAAAAATATAGCTTTTTAATAAAGATTTTTGCCCATTCGGCAGATAAGTAATGTTTTTAAACATCAACTTTGTCAAATTTTTTTTCGTTAATGAAAATTATGAATTTCGGTGAAAACCGTATTTAAAATGTATTATTCTCTTAAAAGTTTTCTTTTATATTAATTTATACAATTTATTTTTGAAATTTTAGTACTTGAAAAATGTTCCAGTAAATTGCAAATATTGTAAACTAAAGTTAAGGTATTAATATTTTTGTATTAAAAGAATCACATAGTATCAAGATATTTTTAGTTGATGATTGTAATGCACAAAGTTTTTTGTATTCATATTTTGTACCACTTTTTTATGCCTAAAAATTTCGACATTTACATGGTAATTTACATTTAAATTAGACATTTACATTAGATTACAATAATATAGCTGTAAGTAAATAAAAAGATATCCAATAGAAATTAAATTATTTTCTTTTTATTAATAAAGTTTTGCCTGATTTTCTTCCATTTTAATGTTTAGTGATTTGTAAATTTACAAACTCAGTTTTCGGTGTATTACTATACAGTGCACTTTTATGTAATAATGTATCAATTTCAATGTTCATAAATCCTTAAATGCTGTAGTAACCGTAATTTCTTAGTAAATAATCTTTCAAATGCAAATTATAAGAATGTCATAACAAAACTTTTTCTGCATAATCCAGAAATTTATATAAAACTTGTATTTACTGACATATTAATACTATATTGCTATTTTAGAATCTTATTTTCAAGCAAAACATTGAATATGTTTTACCTTAAACACGAGTTTCATAAATGTTGGTATAATCAGGTTGGAATTCTTCATTAATGAAATTCAATCTATTCACAATTTTTATGAATCTAGGGAAATTTTGCAATTCAGTTCATGAGAATTGCTTAGAATATTTATAAAAAAATAAAGTCTAATAGCGTAACCAATCATGATTTTGAGTTAACTTATAATTTTAGGAAAAGGAAAATACCATAAAAATGTAGTTTAATAATTATAGGGACTTGGTAATCAAAATATCTAAAAAATATATTCCTTCTGTTAATGAACTTTCAAATCAAATCGTTTTCTCATAAAATTTTCCAATTTTTTTTTTTTAACAAGCAAATGTTAGAATAAATATGTGTTGCCAATTTTTTGAGTTGGAGACACACAAAATTTCCTGTTTAAATCATTACAATTTTATCACTTCAAGTTGTACTTTAAAATTAAACCTTGAAATCTAGCTCACGTTTATAGCTGATCATTATCAACGCATTAAAATCTTGTTTTACTTAAGTTAATGAATTGAAACATTCCTTGTCAAGTAACGATATTTAATGATACTCCACAAATACAAGCTGATGCTTTAAACCTTTTCGTCATGAATATTTATATTATACTTATTAGCAGTATAATTTGCCTACAGGATTATTCATGTTAAATTTTATAGATAGAATTATTTAATACTTTAATTTTATGAGATTCTGAAATGTATAAGCCAATTTAAGAGACTTATTCACATAAATCCATTGAATTTATATTTAACATGATTTAAGCTTTGTGAAATTTTCACTGCAAAACTATTAAGTAGGTAGAAGTTCATTAAGTGAATAATTGGAGATATAATCAATATTTAAAGAATGTGTAATAATGTTTTAGATTGAGCAAGAACAAATTCAAAATTCAATTATAAAATACCAGAAGATTTCACGTTTTATTGGAAATTTAACCTCATAAAGTATTGAATAATTTTTAGAAAAATATCAGTATCTGTAACAATTTTTTTACATAGAAATTTATTAAGTGCACAATATTTTTAAAATGTTAAACTGAAGATAGTTATTCAAATAATACATCAACGTGAAATCATTAAAGTTAATATTTAATTCCTTTCACATAAATATGAACATTGTTCTCAATAATAATTAATATTTTTTAATTATTTTTAATATATATTGTAAAAAATATCATTTTATTGTTTGAATGCATTATTCTTTACATTTTTCTGAATATCTATTCATTTACAATTGTCGTATGTATTCAGTTGTTTATTACTGCCAACTTCGAAAGATATTCAAAAGCTTTCCACATTATTGTAAATTTTCACAATGTTTAAATTGAAGGAAGTGAGATTGTAGAAAATAATATCTTTTATCAGATGTCCATGCTACAGCTGCATTCAAGCAATTAATTAACACACACGCTCACATTTTAACATTTATGTCAAGAGGTGTTGAAACTACATTTTTTTCTTGCTATAAGAAATAAATAAAAAATTTTATTAAAATATTATGTGATGAAATACTATAGATAAAAGGTGACTAAAGCATATTTCTATTTAAAAATTATTTTTTGAACGAAAATGAAAGAAATGCATAAATAAACGCTTAGAAACAAAGTTTGCACATTTTAAGAATGCTTTTCAAAGAAGAAAGAAATTATTTTTTTAAATTATTTTTAATTGTATTATTTCTTATGGGAAAATAAACGTTCATAAAAATTAAAATACTTTTTCTTCTAAAAAATGGTACTTGATTTCAATAATGAGATATTTTTTGGTAGCATGATATTAAAATTTCTATGTATAAAAAAAAGATAATATGAGTAAAATCAATCAATATTCATTTTAACGTTAACGTGCGAAGTAAACTGAAAGAAATAACCTTAAAGAAGGACAAATGTTTATCAATATAACTAAAGATAAATATTTCTTATAAAATATAGCTTCAAATGTTAGAATTCTTATGCATCAAGTTTTAAAATAGTAAGAAATATTTTTAAATACTAAGTATTTCATATAATTCCAATAAATACTGCCAAAGAGACAAATTGCAATATAAAAACGTCTATAAAAAGATATGAAGTTAAGTTATAAAAGCATTGATATATTAATTTCAATAACAAATATTGCATTTCTAACCAATGATGAAATCCAAAAAAAAATAATTATAATAATAATAATAACATTGGATGAAAGGAAATTAAAAAAAAAACCCACTAAAGTATTTTACAAAAATGTAATATTACCCAATTATCGTTTATAATGGAGTTGTGAATATAAGAAAAAATTGATAAAATGCTAAATTCAATATTTATTTTTAAAATAGATACTGTTAATTCTTATCTTTAAAAAATTTTCCAAAAATTACCCTAATAAATTTGAAACTTTAGGCCTTAATCATTGTAAACCAAGATGATATATCTCCAAGTTTATCGTTGTCTTAATGAAATATTAAATAAACAATGTTTAGTCAGTACAATTCATTCTCTTTGTCTTACGAAATAAATTACAAAGTATCAATTATGCATACATCGAAGGATAATTTTCCCATTCTAATTCTCAAGAAATTTTTGTCAAAGAGCCAGAGTTGAACATCTGTTAATTTAATTATCGGTCTACAGCCAATAATCACACATGAAAACTCGTTTGATGTGAAAATACAATTTAAAGTGGATTTTATTCCATTGTAAACATGTGCGAAGGAAATGAAAAGCGAGTTCACGAGCAGTTGAACTGTAAATTAAACTACTATTTCTATTACATTTTCTATTAGAATAGAACGAGTGAAGAATGGAATGAACTGTGTTTAATCTCAAGAAAATAACTGAAGTTAAGATATAACATGGCTTTTGAAAAGGTTCATGAAATTTTGTAAATTAGGAAATAATTATATATTTTCCATATTTAAAAAATACTCTTATATTAAATTTGTGGATTTAGGGGTTTAGTATTTTACTGTACATTATACAGAGACAAATTTCTTATTTCTCGCAGTTGAACAGTCTTCCCTTATTTAATAGATACAGGTAGCAATTACATTATAAGCAAAATGATATCATTGAGTGAATAAAATTCAAATCATTTTTAACAGTAACATAAAAATATACAGTTTGTACTCTTCCTGAAAGCATAAGGATTTCAATCATTGTTTGTCAATTCAAAAGAATACATGAGAGGGCTTAAGAGAATGTGTATTAAAACAGTAAAATCGATTGCTTTTACTGTTTAAATACATGTTCTCTTAAGTAAATAATTATATTGAACAACTTTATAAAAAGTATATTAAAGCACTAAATTTTTAAATAGACATATATTTTTATTCCCTTTAAACATGTATTTTCTGAAAGAAACAATAAGTTTATTTAGAATAAGTAGCATTGTTCATTTTTTAATTATATTTCTGTTAATTAGAAAATTACTCAAATATATTCTAATGTAATTTTAATTGCTTAAGCAAAGCATTTATTTTTAACGATTAGAAGCTGTAGAAAGAGAAAATTTTAATTAAAATTTGACCAGTATTTAATTTAGTTATAAAGCCTACTATAATACGCTTAAATTCGGATGCGACTCTTTTTTTATTTATTCATGCTTTTATTTAGATGGTTTAAGAGAATAGTAAATAAAAAAGCTTGAGTTTGTTTATATAAATGATTTTCTCTCTCCTATATCAATGAACGTCTCGGGTTTGTTTTAAAATGATTTTCTTATTTTATATTTCAAGGAAGGTTTTTATAATTGTAAACATTGTGTAAAATCACGCTTACATTTAAATTACAGGTTCGCAGGAACGAAACTTTATTATTTGTATCAAATTGAAGCTTTCTTGAATTATTTTAAACTTAATATAACATAAACTAAAATTTATTTCTTTTTTAATTTGATGCTAAGTTTTTACAAAATTTCAAAAGGCAAATCCATCGATGTAAGTTATTTAATTAAATTTGCAAATTTTTCTTAACCTTTATCAATTTTAATTATTTTATGAATTTGAAAAATATGTGTTCCAAATTAAAACCTTACCCTTCCCATTTGCTTCTCTTCTATATATAAATTTGCAGTTACTTTAAATGTATTCCTTCAAAAATATTTAGATATTAGTCTTTTATATTCAGCAACATGTTGTAATGTATATGTATTGAATATTTAATAGAAATATTTCTCTATATCTAAAGTTTGTGTATTCTGAATACAATATATTTCAGTATTCTAAATGTAGATCTGTTTTATGATATCGATATTCAAAATGCAAATATGCATCATCCATGGAATGTTCAACTGGATTATTCTAATGGTTATGAGATCTATAAAAATGCTTTCGTCTAAATAAGAAAAGAAAACATCTTTTATTCATAAATAGGAATTTACTTGAATATTTAAACTAGAATACATATATACGAGTGCCAATGTACCTATTTTCCTTAAAAATAGGCTACATTCAAAGAATTTCTAATGAGGAAAATTTTTTATGGGAAAAAGTTTTTATGAGGAAAATTATTTTTTGCAAGCTAATATATGATTCATATTTCTTTCTTATATAATGTATTGTTAGTGGTTATAAATTTATGGAATAATTTTTACATTTATCATTCTAATTATTTTTACATAAATAAGAAAATAATAATTCATTTAATTATTCAAATAGTAATTTTATTCCAAAAATTTTCTTTTATCTGAAACTATTTTTAAAATGCTAAATGATAATATAAAAACCCTATTACTCATCATGTAGCTATTCAGGCATAAGACAATAGTTTCACCTTTTGATCAAAAAAATGTTTATCATTAAGAACTTTAGATAAAAATGAAAAGATATTTTATTTAAATTTCTCCTATAACATAAAATTGAATATTTCTTAATTATATTATTAGAGGAGATTTTTTATTAAGTTATTTATGCTACTAATGTATGGCTGCCCTTTGTAAATAAATATAAGTATTATCGTAGCAAATCTTAACAAACACAAGCTTGAAATTAGTTCTTATCTGGAAATAGGGTAATTATTTGGTTTTTATCTCTATTACTTATTTCTGGGATCATAATACATCCAAGCTTTTATTTAAAACTTTCAACAAGTTTTAAATAAAGCATTTGAAAGTTATTAATATAAATTAAATTTTTAATTAGAAAAATTAATTATTCGATTTAATGCTTAAAGGTAGGTGTTATAGTCATTTTTACTGAATTTTAAAATTTTATATTATTTTTAGCAAAATGGCCTGTCAATAAATTTGGATTTTGTTGGCACTCTTATTATTTTTATACTTTGTTAGTGAAGATTAATTGATTGCTAAAGAAGTCAGTTACAAGTTTAAATTAGACAAGACAAGTTAGACAAAATTAAAATTTGAGCTAATTTTTTTTTACTTTTTCCATATATGGCATCAACTGAAAAACAGAAATTTTTAATGTCAGAAACTCCTTTAGCAAGATGGTATTTGGTAGATATTGAGCACATTATCTTCCAGGTAATAAAAAGGTTCTTTACTCATCAGGCTATTACAATTATGCTCAATGTATAGGTATTTTTCGCATGTGCAAAACATAAGAGTTTCTGTTCATACATTCACACAGAAACATTCATCATTAAAAACTTTTGTAAGTTATTTTATAACGTCTATCAATTTAATTATATCTACTGTTGGATTATAATAAGTGGTCTCAAAATTTTAAACACATCATTTGAATTAAAAATTAAACTTCAACAATTATGACATTAAGCTTATTTAATATTTGGCCCAAAGAGACAACAGATTTTAAGGGAATGTAAAACAATCTGGTTATGGTAGAATGATCATGTTCATAAGATAATTTGTTTGATATTGGAATGCAAAAACGGAGACCATAGTGCCAGCAAAAATAATTTTTATTTTAAAACCATGATAGTAAATAAATTATCATTTTATTGAAAAGAAGTGATCTTAGAATTTAATTTATAAATGTTTTAATAGTAGTACTTTGTACAGAAAAAACTTTATTTTATAAAAACGAACTCGTGCATGAAATAAACAATGTAGATTAGAAATAAAAATTATGATTTGTATTCACATTCCTTAGTTATATGCGTTTCACACTACAAAAAAATTAAAATTTCAAATAAAGTTATTTATATATTTTAGGGCTATAGATTCTACTTCTTTTGAATATAATAATTTAATTTTTGAAGTTTTTTCCGTATGTTTTCATTTTTTGCTTAAATTCATCAATTATAACACAAGATTTTTTTTTTATAAAATCTTAGACACATTTGGCATTAATTGGTATAAAGTATTAAAATTGGCGAGATCTCCAGTTTAATAAAAACAGTTGATCTAGCAATGTAGACATTGTATTACAATTGCAAGAAAAAAATATGTGATGAAACAGTATGCAAATGCAGTTAAATACAATTTTTCAAAATTTAATTTAATGACTTTGCATTTTCTTTAAAGAATTAAAAATATGATAAATCACTGAGATGAGATATTTGGGGTTTCATAAGAAAGCAACTAAATAAAATTTAAAATATACTCAGATGATTGATGTCTCAGATAGAAACTTGTCCATTCAGCAAAGATTTGAGAATGGACAAGTTTCTATCTGAAGGTTAGGAAAACAAAACTTTTTACTCGAATCATATTTCATGTTAGTTAAAAAAATGAAAAGTTTGTTGTTTCTAATGACACTTGGCCCAAGCCCACCCACAAAGAGGTGAATGAAGTCAGAAGGAGAGCGTCTTCTGTTTTTGAATAGAGTAGCCTCATATGAAGGTGGAAGTATGACTTTTAGATCATAGATGGCAGCACCATCTGAATCTTCCAATTTAGAGATTGAAACCAGTGAAGACACAAAGCCTGGCTCCAACCACCCCCAGAGGTATTAATCTGCAATGGGAAAATCAGGACATTACAACCTGACAGATTTTACATATTAGTGAACATGACGGATCTTCAGCTAAGTCGGGATTCGAACAGACAACCTTTTGGTAATGAGAACGATGCCTTAGCCAACCAGGCCACCACGGCCTTTGAAAAGTTTTGTAGATTGGAAATAGTATTTCTAAAATTTGTTAATTTTAATTATGCCAAAATTTCTGAATATTTCATGCAATTATTAAAGTACAACTTTAAAAATAATGAAGGATTTTCCTACAAGAATTTTAGCTAGAAAATTTATTAAAGATATCATAAAAAAAATTAATAACATTTCTTAAAAATCACACAAATTTATTAAAAAGAAATGAATTATAAGCACTGCATGGTATAAAAATCGCTAGTAAATATTATATTTATTTACTTTTAAATAATGAATTTAATTGCACTTTAAAAATGTTTCTAATAAAAGTGTAAAAATCTAATTTTTCTAAAAATAATAAATTACAAAACATTTTTAAATTATTATCAAGCTAAAATTATATTTCAATCATTGGAATTTACTAAATTGAGTATAAACTTATAATTTCTTATTCTCATAGGAAGTTTAAAATACTTCTTATTCTTATAGCAGTTTAAAGCCATAGATAATATTCTTATAATAAAATTAAAGTGGCAAAAATTCTAGGTATTAGTTTTGATCTATAAAAACACATTTCTTGGCAACAAAGTCACAGAAAGGAAAATACATTTAATATGCAATGAATATATTTTTTCAAAAGGATGTTTACAGAAGTATTCAAGATATTATTGAAATATGTAAAACTAATATATATTTTAAACTTATTAATATTAATTTCAAAATCTTAACTAAATTTTTTTATTTTTAAAGTGAGAACGGTTGAAAGACTGCATAATGCATGAAAGATTGTTTATTATGATAACCAAAAATGTATGTAAAATAAATTTGATTTTAAAAAGTGAAATGCTAAAATTTTCAACTTGATTATTTATATAAAATAAACAAGTGAAATTCTAAGAAAATAGTGAGCTAAAATAAACACTGCAAATTTAAATATCCAAGGGAAACAAAAACAAATGATTAAATTTTCTGAGAATTCCCCAAGAGAACGTAAAAGATTAACATAAACATAGAAATCCTTTCTCGTCAAGAATCTAGAATTTAATACTCTAAAAGAAAGTATTTCATTGGTTTCAGACTCTGACTTAAAATTAAATAAAAATATATACATTATGACATAAATATTTTTTATATTATTAATGATTCAATTGTTGTTTAACAATATAAAAATATATATATATAGCATAAATTATTCTAATTATTTTCCTTCAATGAAAAGCTTTCTCAAAACACAAATAAAAGGCCTACATCACTTACCTCATTTTTTATAATTAAGAGTAATAAATCAAAACCGATTCATAACGACAGATTGAAGGATCGTTTAAAAATTTGAAAGAATTAAAGAATAAAAAATTAATATGTGGTATTTATTAAAATTTGTATTTTTTCATTAACTTTATTTCAAATATATTACAAATAACTTAACTTTCGATAAATACAGTTAATTGTGATTTTCTTATAAGATGTCCGTTTATTAATATATCCTACCATACGTTACTGCCATAGCTTTACAAATTTTTAAAATTTAATTGAAATCATCTATTTATGTTTGTGTTTCCTCTATTTTTAATTGATTTTCTTTTTGATTATTTATGTTATTTTATCATTAAATTATTATTATTTTTATTTAATTCTAGTTTATGTACTATAATTCGTTTAAGGCCTAGGGATATGTTCATTCAATTCCTTGAATATACAAAGCTGTAGACGAATGAGCAATAACTCTTTGATAAACACTGAGATAAATTGATTAGAGAACATAATATCTCTTAAATCCTAATTTATATTAAATAACTTCAATATTTTTCTTTACGATATTACCACAATAATATAATAGTATATAATATTTTACATTTTTAATTTTACATTTATAATATTTTACTATTTTGTTATATTACCACAATAATATAATAGTAAAATTATATCTGATAGTTGTTAAATTTTTAACAAATATCATTAAATAAGAATGAAAAATGATTTTTTATGTAACAGTAAATAGGTTAACAAGCTTTGAAATAATGCAGAATTACAGTTTTTATTTGAGACAGAGTATCTAAAGTGTATGAATATTACTTCAAAGGTATACAAGACTAAAATTGCTTTTCAAAATCAACTTCAAAGCATATGCTATCAAAAAATTACAATTATTTTAATTAATAGTTTGAAATAGAAATTAGTAGTTTGTTTTATATTACAATTATTAATATAACTCATGAATTTAAATTGAAAAATAGTCAGGTTTTATAATAAATTAGAAAATGTATTTCATATTTAAAATTTTTACTTTTTCATTCATTTTATCCCAGATATTTCAAATTTTAAATACTTAATTCCGATTCTGTCACGGAAGCAATCGGAATGTTTTCATCTAAAATATTCTCCATTTCTCTTCTATAAGTTTTCTCTAAGGATTTCCTAAAGAAAAAAACTAGCAATAACTCTTGCTTTACAAAATTTTAAGCTACAAAATACATCATTGATGAAAGAACGTAATGAATAATTGATGACAAAAGAAGGCCTTACTTAGTGGCAACTTGCGTAATCCAACAAAATTTTCCGCATTTAGAAAGTGAGTTACAAGACAAAGAAAAAGTAATTTCTCTAAACTTTCTTCTTTCAAACGTAGTGATGTATTAGATAAATAATTTACAGAAAAATATTTTCAAATATATTATGGTATATTTTTTAATCAATTTGCATTCAATTCTATTTGGCTACTTTTTTTGTTTGTGACTGTTAGAATATAAAATACAAGGTTGCATGTATTTTAGATTCTGCTAACTTAATTTTATAACTATAATTAAAATTTGTTGTAATTAATATTTTATAAGCATCATGCATTTTTAATTAATTTTTAAAAGAAATTATTTTATGTCAATTTATCTAATTAATTGCTACGAAACCATTTTATACCAATTCCTGAAAAAACAAAACATTACTGTTCATTAT
>JAPDSC010152516.1:0-27788 GCA_026290005.1 Latrodectus geometricus
ATTTATCCTCCCATATTTAGTAAAACTAAACATAAAAAAATTACGTTTAAAGGAATAGAAAATGCAAATTTCAGAAATTGATATAGGATATATCGGTATAGTTTCCAATGTAGTAATCAATTTAAAAAATCTTCAAATTAGCATTTTACATATATTCTCATATATATATATATATATATATATATATATATATATATATATATATATATATATATATAAACATGAGCAGTTCTTAACATTTTTGTAAGACTGATTGTTTCCCAAGTGTCATATTTACACACAAGTACTAGTTAGATGGAATCAAAAAATTTAAAATAGTTCCTTTAATACTACAGATATCCATCCCTAAAGGGAAATTAAATCCACGAAATGTTCACAGCCACTTTGGTATATCTTCTCATTGAAGTTTTTTTTATCAATTACATTAACATTACTAATATTCTTTAACTTAATTTCTCTGATTTTACATCAAGTGTCTGAGTCCAGAAGATAACAATAAATGAGTTTCACCTATTTGGTAATTATTTATAATATTTGATTCATAATACATTTCTGCCTTTGGCAAATCAAACTTATTATTGTTTTACTTTTTAATTGTGTTAGTCTTCCACAATAATCTTTTCATTATTATTATTTTATCTTTCCTTTTTTAGATTCACGTTTACTGAAATAAATTTTAAAATCAAAATATAGATTGTATAGCACTTTCAACCAATTTTATGAAACTCAGTGGTAACAAGTAAAATAAAAATCGATTTCCCAAATTGAAGGAAGGAATTTCACTGTAGTAACATGTACCAATATAATATGTACTAATATGGCATTCATATATATTTACAGTTCATAAATAACTCATTTAAATATGCATTTTCTCTTTCAAAAAGGAAAAATACATTGTTTGAAAAAGCCAAAGATTTGATTTTATGCCTGAAATTTTTTAGACTAGCAAAAACACATCCATTATTGTTCATCAGAATTTCTCGTGATTGATGTTATGTTTTTATGAAAATAGTGTTTTATCTATATTGTAAAAAGTAAATGGTTTTTGAAACAATATTTATCTCATATTTACAGATGGACTAGAAAAGCTCATGAATTCATTTTAGCCGCGAATGTGTATCCACAACATTTGAAGAACTCTTTCATAATGCAAACTTAAATGTAATATATTATCCTAAACATAATTGTGCTTTACTTTATTAAATTCTATATTATTTTATTCACCAATTAATTTATAATGTTTATCACTTATATGTTTTAAGATAAATTTCATAAATTCTGTTATTTTATAGGTAAGTTACAATTCCGAACCTATTGTACTGTATTCCTATTCGAAATGAATGTTCTAAAAGAAACTGAAAATATTTATGAAGCTGCGTAAGTATTTATAAGCAAAATAGTTTTTAAAATATTAAATTTATTGCTATTAAAAAAAAATGCTTGAATGCATAATTACTTGACATTTATTAAAAAAGCACTAAATTTGAAATAATATTTTACTTAGTGAATGATGAATTTTTATCTCACAAAGCATGAAAATAAAAACATTAACAAAGATCAAATTCAATGTTTTTGTTCAACAATAGCTTAGGACTAAAATTAGTAACCCTTTTAAATACTTTAAATATTTTAAATTTGAATCTAGAAATGTAAATTAAGAGTCGTGTTTATTAATGTTTAGCTTCGATGAATTTTATGCAATCAAATGCAAATTTAAAAGAAAAATCTTTGTTAGGGGAAGGTTCATTACTAATATTTATAACAAACTTAGTGTTCAAAAATCATTACTCAGGAATAACAACATGGAAGATGTGTAAAACTTATCAGTTATGACATTATGTGAAGCCTTTTAAAAAATTTCCTTGCTAAGCTGGAAATTCGACTTTGGCATTTATCTCAATAGCTACTAATTCCAATTTCCATTTTGGACAACGGATTGTTTGACACCAAGAAAAATGTTTGGCCAGCCTAAGTGTGGTATTACGAATTTTAATGTTAATCGAGTAAAAAATTGTCTCCCGGAGGTCTTTTTCATAGATAGTAGCCCGTATTTATATGTCGCAAGGGAGGAAGCTATGGAAAATGCCCAGTACCCATTATAACATGAATACATAAAGAAAGCAGCTGCGCAACATCCGCTTCCGTTGTTCAACAATGGAAGCAGCTGCGCAACATCCGCTTCCGTTGTTCAACAATGGCTAAGATCAGTTCCGGAACATTTCACTCTGACAGACCCTGCCCTACAACTAGGCCAAGCAATTTCAATTTCCACTTTAATAGGTGTCGAAAAGTTATTAAATACGTATTTTATAACATTCAATAACTTTACACTTTTCCTAAAAATCAGAAATATAGTGAAAATATTTTATACAAAAACAAGCAAATTGAATAGACGTATGTGGTAGAAACTTTAGGCATTAGTTTTAATGCAAATTAATTAGAGAATTTTTGTTTAAATTTCGTTTTATGAAAAATTGAAGTAGGTTTCTTGTATTTAATTAAAATCCGCTTTATGAACTTATATGTAAATGTTATTTAAGTACGACATGAAATACTTTAAAAATTTGCTCTTAAATCAGATACATGATATTTCCATACACTTAAAACATCCAAAGAAACATTTTTATAGCAAGAAATACCTCAAGGTCTATTTGCTTTGGTAAAAAGGCCCTTATTCATCAGTTTATAAGGAAGAAATAGATGAAAATTTCAAAATCTTTTATAACAGCAGAATATTAACACAGATATATATATATAATATGTTACGTAGTTTAACAATTACTTTAGAGCTCGGGAATTAGTTTAAAGGAGTACACACACACATTTTTGTGTGTTTTTAAAGGAATACACACATTTTTGTAAAATCGTTACAAAAATGTGGGTTCACGTGTTTTTGTAACGATTTTACAAAGATATATAATAAATATAAGTATTTTATTTTTAATATATTCAGTCTAATAGCCCTTTCTGAGTTATCATAGTATATCTTATATTTCAAAGGTAAAAGTACTTCTCTAAAAATATTAAGGCTGAAATTGTTTCACTTCTCCTTCACAATCATTTACGGTAGATTCATTATATTGGTATGTCGCTTATAAAGATCTTGTTTTGATCAAATGCATATAAAAGATCAAATGCATATTAATCCATATGTAAAAGTCAGAGGTTTTTTTTTCCTGGTAGTAAATCGATCTTTTATTGTTGCAGTCAGATAAATATATCCAAGTTTTATGAGTTGTAACAACATATTTCCATTTTACATCAGTCAAATAATTTTCATACAACAATCTGCACAAAGTCTTAATCTAGGACGCATGTTCCGGTATTAGCTTATGAACATTGTGCTTTCTTCTTTGATTAACTTTAAATCTCTTTTTATAATTTTGTTCACAGTTCAAGCAGAGATATTTAAAGATTTTTCAACAATTCTTTAGGTAGTAGGATTTTCATTTAAAACGTGAGATCGACTTAAGATTTAATAAGAGGTGTACATGCTACAAAAATTTTAATAAGGCAAAAAATGTAAACTTTGACATTTCATTCCTTTCATAACAATTATGTTCACTTATTTTACATGTGTGTGTAGAAATATTAAAACCATGATTTTTCAAATTTTTTTTAATAAATGAATAAGAATATTTCACTTCGGATAGCTCAAAAATATAGCTTTCGATTCATTGATATTTTCTTCAACATCATTTTAAAGCAAAGAATATTTTTAATGCTGCAGACGATAATTATATTCTAAGCAATTTGATGCCAATCACATTTTATTTTTGAATAAATATTTAACTTCTGAGAGAAAATTAAAATCGTTACAAAAATATGTGAACACCCTGAGTTCTCCCAAGCTTTGACTAGCTCAAAAAAAGCTATTTAAAATAAATATTCAACGTAGCCTCCAAAGATAATTTGGATACTTTAAAATAATTATATTCCCCGTATCAGCCATTGAAAAAGATAAGTTACAAGTTATCTAAGTAATTTTAGATTTTAATGGGTATCTAGACATTAAAATGTGGTATGATGTTAAAGACACTGGTATAATCTTTTAGCACATTTAAGAATATGCAAACTGCAATTAATATTAGAGCCATTATAATCTTACAGCAAATAAAAAATATTAGTGTAATCTGTCAGATTTTGAAGAAATTTCGAATATATAAAATCAAGCTTGAAGTATATGACAATTTGTAATATATCAGATTTTGAATCAACATGCAGAAGACATGAATAATTTAACTTCAAAACCTGAATAAATAATAATAAAGGCTTCCGTATGGAGTTTTTACTGTCTATTGCTTAGGTTTTAACAAATAAATAAGAGGAAAATTATAAATATAGTAATGAAAGTCATATATTTCTCAAAATATCACCAAATGAATATTCTATTGCTTTGATATAACCTTTGAGTTTTCTTCACTATTAATATTTTTAAGTGTATTAATAATTGTTTCTGCTGTTGATGTTGATCAAGCTTGATAGTTCAGGTGTTTTTCTACCGTTTGCATATGTAGGACTACAAGCAGAATTCGTGTTGTGTGTACTTGGTTGGTAATATGTGTAAATGGTGTTTGAATTCCCTCTACTTTTTCAAATGTTTTGTCATTTTCAATTTCAACTAACGCAATTTTCTCGTAGAGTTGTAAGTTACTATGTAATCAACGTAACTCTTTTTTTTTTTTACATCTGTGACAGACTAGAGGATTTGTTCCAAGAATTATCGATAATTTTATTTCAAATATTGTGTAAGTCTTCAACTATTCTAATAGTGCGTCTGCAGCCCCTTTTAAGAAGTGACTGAGAGTGCCACTTGCGGACTTAGAAATGTAAAATATTGGTCAATTTTTTTAAAGTATATGATTTTCATATTATCCTGTGAAGGTGAAAATATTGTGGTCTCAGTATGATTATCTTGGTGTTCCTGTGTTTATCTTCGTTAGAATGATGTTAGTGTACTTGTTATATTAATGTTATCTTTGCTCTTAAAACTTAGTTCGGTGATTTTTTAAGCAAATTTTAAAACAGTAAATTTCACCAAACATAAATTACATACAGGTAACATTTTTTTCTACAATGTAGCCGTATTAAATACTTGTTAAAAAAATTTTTAATTTTATTATTCAAATTTAAAACTCAAAATATATTCGTATAGTGAATATATATATATAAGCCTAAAATATGTTATATAATTTAAATCTCATAAAATGTGTACAAAGCGATGTTTGTCAATTCGTAATATTTATCTAATCTCTCCATAAATATATATCTTGTTTAAATTTTCAATTGTTAATAAAATGCTTTTTTCAACTGCTCATGTGAAAAACATTTTTCTTAAACTTGTAGTCGAAGACACTTGATGTTAATAGTTTTTTTAAATATTTATTTATTGAATTTAATAACTTTAGTAAAATATACTATTATATAGTGGTTCCATCTTTCGCTATCAACAGTTAATACCTCTATACTTACATTTCTTTAATCTATTTATATTACCTTGTAAAGGAGTTTATTACTTCTTTGAAAATTCAACTTTGTGGCATTGAAATAAATTTATCAGAAAGATTGAAAATATGTATGTGAGAGAGAACTTTTTCTAATTTAAAAAAAGGAATGAAAATTATTTATAAAGAACTTTCTCAGGAATACAGTGAAATAAAAATGTTGTCTTGCATTGACAAAGTTGACAGAGCATTGGCGTAGAACCTTTGTTTTCGGATCGAATATCGTCTCGAAACGTAAAATTAACCGAGACAGTATACCAAACAATTCAATTTGGTTAACAGTATCGACTATTGATTCACAAGTAGGCAATGCGAAATTAAATAAAAAGTAACTAAAAGCAAATTTTTCTTTGTTAACCTCAGTAGGAAATTTTTTTTTAAATTATGCATTAAATGCAAAATTGTCGCTTTGGTAATCTCCACTAAGTTATTAATTCTAAAAAAGGTAAAATAATGCCTCCTTTTAAAAAGCATGACAGAAAATTAATATACAGTTTATAGTACGTGATTCATTTCACGCGTTCCACGTCAGAGATAAAACGAAGTATATATAAAACGTTCGCCCTATACAAAGTTGAATTAATGTTTAACATCTAGAATTTATAATAGCAAATCCAAAAATTAAGTTAACCATAGGTAGAGTAGAAGCGAAAGAGTAATTAGACACCTTAGTTGCAAGGATCCTGTTTTCCAAGTACACGAACCTCTATTCATAACAAACGTGTGGGGGTGATTTAGTTCCCAGGATAAAGTTAACCTCAGCAAAATGCGGCACTTGCTACTCACAAGAACCCACCCTCTTCAAAGGCAACCACAGTGAGGGAGAAAAGCAGAAGACAAGAACAAGAGAAACAAAAGAGATGAGTAATAACTGGGTGATCTCGGCATTGTAGTACCTCTGTTTACTCAAAGGAAGTAAACCATATGCTATCTAGGAATACTTCGATTAGAACGGCGATAATTCGATTGGTACAATTATTGTGGATGTTGAATCAGTATAAAATTTCCATACTCGAGACTCACGAACTCCCGAACTTTGAATGGAAAGCAAAAACACTAATCAATCAGCAGACTCCTCGACATTATTTATACAGAATTCGCTATCATGCTAAGTATCACCATATCAATATTCATACTATAATTGATAGAAAAGATTAATATAATTTCTGAACGAGTTTAAGAATAAAGAAATAACATTTATGTAGAATTTCTATTCACTTCTTAATTTGTGACGAAGATTCGGATGGTTAGACTTAAAAACAATTAATGACAAAGCTCTTACTAATTTATATTTTATGCATTTTATCTTTAGTTTAATCATTGTAATTATGTGTAAACTTCCTTTCTAATGCTTTAAACTTATAGAAAAATTTAAATAAAAAAAAAAAAAAAAAAAAAAAAAAAAAAAAAAAAAAAAAAAACACACACATCAAAGAAACCTAACATCGAAGAATTTTTAAGAAAAATAATTTATAATGATGTATTAATTTCTAAACTTTTAACAGCAAAAGTATAAATAATTTAGATTAAATTCTGAGACTGAAGCTAAGAGAAAACATTTACCATTACACTTTTTAAACTTTTTTAATTTTCAGTAGATTTGCATTTTAGAAGCTTGTTTACTCCGAATGAATCAACGAAACTGAAGACCAACACTTTCTGGCTCCCTTAACGGATTTAAGAGCATAAAAAAATGAATGCGAACTCCCCTATGGTAAGCAGCGAAGGAGTTCTGTGTTTAAGAGTTCATTAAAGTAGAGAACGCTTTCTGTTACTGTGATTAAGAATCTATCCTCATTAACTTCGTAACTGAATAAAATTAATGCCTGAGTTTGCCAGCATTTATTTAACTTGGTCTGCCTTTTGTCATAACAGGCTTTTCTTTTCTTGCAATGAACCTCATGATTCCACACACACATTACCTCCTAAAACAAACTTCTCAACTTTATAATGGAAAAGTGGAACTAAACCACTCTTAAAGTTAAAGAATGTTTTTATGTAGGTTATAAAAACGAACCATTTCTTATTTTAAGTTTCCTAAATGCACACTTTTGAAACTTACAGTTTCTAATGTAATATACAGTTTTAACTGATCGTTAGGACCAAAGTAGTCTAATTGGTCCAAGCATCTCTCGCATGTTTAAAAGTTTCCCCACCTGATTTAGATGATCAACAAACTTATAGGATCAGTAAAGTTTAAAATTACCATCTAGTACCCTTTCTTTGTTTGTTATGGAAATTTAAAGAAGAAAATTACAGCTCAGGTGCTGATATAGTCACTGTTCAAGATTCAAAGTGATTATCTAGGTTTAATTATTTTAATATATCAAAATAAGATATTGAAAATATAGGGTAGTAATCTTATACATGTAGTTACATGTTTTCATTATATAATAAATTATATTAATTTTAACCATGAATGTTTTAATTACATCCCAATAATTTTTATATGAATTGTATTTTCCTTTTTTATATTGTTCATGACACATGATATGCTGGGAAATATGATACATTGAAAATTTCTTTAACAGTAAGGAGAGAAACACGAAAACTAATAATATTCAAACAAATAATAATCCTATTATTTAAAGTTATTTTCGTGAGTTTGCAATTTGTCAGTAAAGAAAAAATAGCACTGATTATGAATGACAGATAAGGCTTAAGTTTCTATTCTAGAACATTGCGTATGCACTCATTTTGCCTCATAAATGAGTGTAGAAAACTTTTAATTAGCAGCTTTACGGAGCAAATCATTCCTTAAAATCACTTTTGCATTATTTTTATAAATTTTAAAGCAATCATGAAATACATCTGTGCAAGAAAAAACTAAAATTAAATTTCGAAATCATTAAAGATTTTATTTACCATAGATTTAAAGTTCTATTGGCCAAGAAGGTAGCCGAATGGGTAGCGGTCTTACCGCTGCTTTAACAGTTCATGGGTTCGAATCCCACCTTCCGCTTGGATACTTGAACTGGTTTGGAATCCATTTTAAAATGTAGGCTCTGGTCTAATTAGTCCTTGAGTGCAGAAAATAACCGTTGATCGGCAAACCAACTTCAAAATATTTTGCACATGGATGTGTATATGTAAGTGGATTGTTACTTTTTTAAAAGATGTAGATGAAATGTGCTGCATTCACGGAACGTTAAAATCTTCGAATAAAAGAAAAAAAGTTAATATTTTACATATTTTAACTTGTAACATTTGACATGAAGCAAACATCTTTAGGGAAAATATTTATTTTCTAATAAATATGTTATGCAACTCTTAATATAACAGTGGAATTAACGAATCTAAAATGAGGACTGAAAAGGTTATCAACAGAAAAAGTATGTAAATTAATTGGGAAATTAATTTTTATTCTTTAAATCACCAGAACAAAGAATCTTTTTTGTGACTTGACATAGGGGTTCACACACACAATTATGTTTCTCTCTTTCATTATTTCATGAATCTTAAAATAACTCAAATGGGGAGAAGAAAAGGGAAATCCTAAATTCTCTCTTATGAGATAATTGCATAATTATTAAAGTACCATAAAAGATGCGATTTAAAAAATGTTATTAATAAATAGGGATGTAACAATATGCAATTATTATTTTATGACATACATAAAATATAAGAGTTTTTATGTTCTTATGTAAGATAGGAAATTACATGTAATCAAAGTTTTAAGACCAAGAAATTTTTCCATAGCAATTGTTTAATGGAATAAGAACAGTATTTTTAAATTTAACTTGTTAAATTTACAAATAACGGGTGAAACAACAAAAGTTTTTAACTTGAACAGGTCATTCATGCCTTAGGCTTAGAAAAAGATTTAAAATCTAAGTATTCTGAATTTCAAAAAAAAATTTATTTAATTAAAATAGAAAAAAAAATTGTTTCTTGAAAAAAAAATTGGTAAAAAAGTAATCTCTAAAAATATTTAGTTAATTTCGCGTTTGATGAACATGAAATTGTATTTAAATGTAAAAACGAATGAGTGCCATTTCAAATAACTTAGAAAATTAGAGTATAAAATGACTTTATCAGGCAGTTTTCAGAAATTTTATTACATATTAATTCTTATAAATTTCGTTATTAGAAACTTTTTATTTGATAAAAATAATGAAATGTTGAAAGAGTCAAGAATATCAATTATCACCAATAGATGGCACGACTAGTCTTAAAATTTTAGAACTTCGGGCGATATTAAAGGCAGATTATTTGTGTGAATTCTAAAATATATTACAAAATATATTGTTTTAGACAAAATTGATTTTTGATATATCAATCAAAGTTTTTTTTTTTTTTTTTTTTTTTTTTACGATATCTATAAAAATAAATTACAATTAAAAATTAATCGATGTAGACGAGATCAGAAATTATAACAAATTATATTAGGAATTAATTATTCACCGATATAGACTCATAATTTTATATATCAGTTTTGATTGTATTTTGTTTTTTCTTTATTATGAATGCTAAGTTTTCATTGTATTTTTTTTTTAATTTTTTCTTGCCATACGACAATTTAAATTTATATGAATGGATGATATTTCGTGTAAATCAGAAAAACACTCAATTTCTTCCATTTTTGCTTATAATTATGTGTTTTACGTTTCATTAATTACATTTAACATGTTTTAAAACAAAAAGTACTCTTTCACACCTGCTTTCCAGATTAATGAATTTCTTTATTATAATTTAGTACGTTATCGTTTTGGCTTCTATCTTCTAGTATCACGCATACTTTAAATGAATCCTATTTAGGAAACTGTTATTTCTACTTTTATGAAGTGCATATATCTTACATGTAGTTTTATTTTGGTAAAATGTAAATTATTTGGAATTTATTATTCAAGAGAAATAATTCAAGAGAATTTATTCAAGGGAAATATTTATATTTTTTTTCTTTAGAATAAAAGTTACGAAAAATTACCTTAAACATAGTTTTTTAAGCAATTTTAGTTTTTAGATTTTTATTTTTTAAAAATAATTTTTCTCTCTCAAAGCTGTTACAGTTCTTTTATTTACCATCTAGTTGCTTTTTATGTATTTTTATTTCATAACTGTGTTTCTGTGAAATACTTTTTTTCTGAATAATATGCCACATTTCACATTGTTTTGTGAAATGCTTATCTTACTGGATATCATAATACAATTCAACTACACTAGTTGATTGAATTTCCAATCAAATGTCACCTTTGCATGCTAATTCGATCACCATATTTGTAGTGGTTCGGCATTGACTTTAAACCAAACACCAGATTCCGAAGTAGAAACCGAACCCCTAACTCAACCTGTAGTAAGTGACAACCATACGAATTGTTGATTTTTTAGTTACCACTTCTCAGTTAGTTTTTGCACATTATAATAAATTCTTGAATGAAACATACATTTCGAAAAGGTTTTCAAAACCGGAGAATCGAACTCATAAACTGTTGAACGGAAGGCAAGAATGCTAACTATTCAAGTGAAAATCTGCTTCAAGCTGTTGAATAAAATGTCAAAGCACTGACTCATTGAGCTCTATTAAATCTGATTATTAAAAATACAAGTCTGGTTTAATTTAAAAAATTGAGGACTTGTAGAAGATTGTTCCTTGAAAATGCTCTAGTTTTTTTTCTTTCGAAAACAATACGATCTTCATCTTTTCTTTTTTCAAAGTCTGTATATATTATGTAAAATAACTTATGTATTTTACATAATATATAATATATAACTAAAAATTTATGATGAAAACTGCTATTTTAATTTTTTTCTGATCCAAATCTAAATCATTTGTCTAAGGAATATTACTTCCAACTTTCAGGTAGTCATACATCTGTTCATCACTCTCACAATGGATCACCCAAAGATTGATGCGTATGCATGGAAAAGATAAATCAAGGCGTTGATTTAATAGAATGTAATTCATTAAATTATTTTTTACCATAGTCCCTAAACAATGAGATATATTTAAATAACATGCATTGTCAAGTTTAAGTTTATTAATAATTGATAATAATCAATTATTAATATTAAAATTATTATTATTATTATTAAAATGTTCTTTTTGATGAAATCATTAGTATGTTTGAGCAAATTTTACATTAATAAAACAATTCATATATTGAGAATAATGGAATGATATAAGCCGAAAATTTAAATATTGATTTCAAGATATTTTAACCAACCGACTGTTGTCATTGTTGTGCAGTTTAAATCAAATCACAGAATAAAATGCTATGTAAATATAAAAATTACTATTGCGACCAGAATTCATGTCACGTGTTGACATACACAAGTTAAATAATCAATGACTTTCAAAACCAAGATGGAAATTATTGTTGACTTTCAAACAAAGGCTAAGAAACAAAACATTGGTTTCTGTTCCCAAGATACACAATAACACAGCAGACATGATTGATCACCTTTTCATCCATAGAGTGGCTACTAAAACTCTACAATGAATATTCTCAACACGTGTTCTCGTTTCGAATGGAACTCTGCTTGACTGCGGAATGTTATTCATTTGGAATTCGATATGGTCGCAGAATAAAAATTTGATGGTTGCCACCAGCAGAATTTTAAATAATTCATTTATTCTCCTAATCAGACGATGTTTTAAGCGATGATAGCTCAACACAGCTTAACAAGATTAATATTTGCTTTCTGTATCAATGAAGCTCGATAAAAGTGATATGCAATTTGACAAGTTCCATCTGTTTCAATAGGAAAACTAATTACACTAGAACGGAATGCATCAACTGGTAACGATAGTTTACGCCTTTAAGAGATGACTAGAATCATTCTTATTTTCAAATATAACAAAATTAAAAAATCGAAAACAAATTTTTAATTTTCCGTAGACATTATGGTTAATATAATTTCATGTAAAATTTTTCGACTTAAGATGTAAAAAATTGTGTCTAATTTAATGAAATGATTTTTAATTATATTTTCTAATGCTGAAATTCTAAAAAACATTTTTATTTTTTTTAAAGTGTTCTTTTTTGTATTTTAGAAGATTGAGTATTAAATATATTATATATATAATCTTCCGATATATATATATATATAATCTTCCGGAGAACTCCACAAATAATTTTAGACATTTATTTCCATCGTGCTTGTCAGAAAGACGTACTTGCGTATATAAGAAATCTTGCTTATGTTATTAAATTTACCACTATTAGATACATTTTTTTTCTTATTTTAAAGTGAAGTACACTTAAGTTTTCTAGATATAAAAAAGTAAATAAGCACCAAATCATAGTGTATACATTAGAAACTTGTGAAATAAAATTAACAAGTTAGAGTCTATTATATGCCAAGTTACATCATTTATAGGTACACAATAAGTTGTTAAAACCATTTCATCAACAGCAGGAATCATTAATATTGAGACTGAGCATGGACAAGTTTCCTTCGCTAGAAAATAACAAATTACGTGCCAGGATAAATGACCTAAAGCAGCTAATGAACTTCTTTTCTATGGTCTCTTATAGACAACTCCACACATTCAAATTATAGAAATTCTGTGGAACATCCTAAGCTTATCCAAATATCCAAACCCTCCAATACCCTGAATCCAAACCCTCACTTATATTCTCATCATAACACAGTTTTATCAAATTGACTTTTTCTGATCTATAAATCTTTATTTTCAAAATTAAATATATCCAACATTCCTCACAGTTGGACAAACAAGACATCAAATTTAAAAGCATTAATTTTTTCCACATTAAAAGATCTGAGACCATAACTCGGATATAATAGATGTAGACTTCAACGCATGCAGTGTTTTATGGGGTTTATAATCATCATAACTCAAGATGTGAAGAAACCTTTGATTTTTTCTGCCAAATAATCTGTCAATGTTAAAAAATCAGATTGTAGACCAATTTTATTGTTAACAATCACCAACAGGAATGGTCGAATCTAAGCATAATCCTAAAAGAATCTCAAGCAAATCTTTTCAACTGAGACGTCCTTGATAAACCGACACTTAAAGAGCAGTTACATCCTTATTTCGATTAATTATAGCACATTTTAAAGGCTTCATCATAAAATTAAACAATAAATTTATATTCAGTTCCTCAAATGAATCATCCTTTATCTTAACCTCATTAAAAAATGTGGTCTCTTTCCAAAATTTGGTATTAGCTAATAAAAGAATCTAAAGGACAGACTTGTATTTATTTGTACAAAATAAACCATAATACTATAGTTATCTTTCCAAGTCGTGGTAATAATCTTTTCTGTATCTAGAATAGAATTACGGGCACTTAATAGTTCTTAAAGAGTATAAATTAGAACAACTTTTTGAAGAAAACAAACATAACAAACAACAAAGAAGCGAAGAAAACTCGATAAATTTCTGAAATATAGTCTCCAATCCATACAAAAAGTTGAAAAGCCTTCTTACGAAACTCTCGTCTTGATCATTTATCTCTTTATCTTAATTTCCACGGATCCCAAAGATAAATTAGATGAATATCAAAACATTCGATATTGCTTATTCTGCTTCTTATTCAACTTCGAACCATTATAATGTTACCTTGTCTTCAAATAATCTTTTTCCCATTGAAGAGATCGCCAATGTAATTAAGTCTTTACATGACAAGAAAGCGCCTTTCTATGATAGCCTGTGCAATAAAAACCAAATAATCAACTAAATATTTCAAACTTATTCTCTTTACGACTAAAAGGTGCACTTTCTGGGAAATTAAAATTTTCTCAAATTTTCATAGTTTGTCAGAGAATTTTGATAGAGAACACCAATAATCCTACCATCATCAGCATCCACTCTCAAATATTCTAAATAATGTGTACGACTCTAATCATAATTAACATAAAAGAACCATTTAAATCTGTTTAACACCACAAGCTCAAGCAAATCTTTCTGCTGACAAACGGATCTAAAAATATCAAATTTATCCCTTGTCATTCAAAGATAAATCATTCTTTCAACAAAAAATGTCTAATCTAGAGTTAAAAAAATTGGATGCTTCCATGTTTCCTTCAGTAATTCTGTATTTTATAACTTAATAAAGAATATGTCCCTGAAATTTGAATGGTTTAATCTACGTGTATCTGTATGGTTTTGTAGATGACATCATTTTCTTAGTAGAAGCTCGAAGTGTAAATAAGCTGGAATCATCACTAAGTAAAGAGCTCTTAATCTTTTCAAATCGTGTACTGGCGATTTTAATTTTGAACTATTATACGAAAAACCGAAATTTCTCTTAATTGTCAAATTACAATAAGCTACAAGTTCACTTGTATTATAATCGACTCAAAAAAACAAATACCATGAACTCCTGGGCTTATATTAGATAAAAAAAAAATTCATTTTTAAGTTCATTTCTTAAACTTTGCAGAAAAAAATTAATAAAAGTTTTTGAAAAACTGAATAATAACCGTATAATAAAATAAAATGAATGGTAATCTATGTCTGAAAGCAGCGTGATGGATTACAACTGGTTCAATATTATGGCGTTAAAAATGACATTACAATTTTAGATTTCTCTTTTCCTTATAAATTGGTCTAAGATTTCTGACGTCATTTTTATAATTGAATTGTAAAATATTCAGAAGTACTTCTTGCTGAATAATGATAAGCAGTGTCAAGATTTCATCCAAAGCTAAAATTCAACATTCATGGGAAGGTGAACCGCCTCCAGTCCTTTGACAAATATCGAAAACCTTATCAAGCTGTTTTCTTAGGTCGAGAGATGGTCAAGAAATCACAGCTCACAACGTGAAGCCCAATATTAATCAGATCTGTTAATCCTCAATTGTTTATTTTAAAATGGTAATCCTTGAAATAGTTACATTTTAAAAGGTGAACAAAAAATATCTTCCTAGATGAGAAAAGGGACAATTAAATTAATTGATTACGCGCCAGCAAGGCTAACTTCCTCAAACTTAAGAATTATGCACAAAGAATAGTAAGTACCAGATGGATAAATATATGGCCACAAGTTCTCCCAGGATATGAAGCGTTAATCTTTTTTCGATAAACTTTACAACACATTTCACAAATTTTAGTCCACGCTAATGGAAAGCAAATTGGCATAAAACGTTTTAATGCAATTTAGTAAAGATTATAAACTGTAGTTCCTCTATCAAATTAGCCGTCATACAAAAATAAAACAAATTAAAATGGCAAATATTTCTTGTTCCTTCTTTAATAATCTTAAACTGTAATAATATAAAGTTTCTGAAAAAATATAATTTTGCTATATTATATATAATATGTTACAGCCTCTTACTTATAATATTTTTCACTTATCACATTTATGATATTGGCTGTTCCAATAACAAAAATTTCATCGTGTAATTTCACTTAAATGTAAGTTTTTAAATTCTGCGCCTTTAGTTTTAATTCTACAATTAAAATAATTTTTATAGTTCATGCTTCAATGCAACTGCACAAATTTAGTTTTTGTTAAATTTATGTGAATAAGTGCACATCATAGTAATTTATAATGTTTTATATTATAGTCGAATTCATTTTCATGCACAGAACTTAGTGGTCTATCAATAAACATTTTAATGCATAATCTGTAAATATACCTCCACTATCTCTTTAAAATAGTTTTGCAGAAAATACACTTGGTAAACAAAATCTCGGAAAATATCAAGCAAGTTTCATAAACTATTTCATGATGATGTAACCCCAAATGCCAATTTGTCATCGAAGATCAGCTAAAGTAATAATCTAAATATTTTAATGTAATTAAAAAACAGTGCCGTATATAATTTAAAAGTAGAATTTCCCACGTTTGCTAAAGTTGTTTGAAACAGCTCTCATGAAGGAGCCTTTAGGGTGAAAAACTTAACTTTTCAAAATATAATATGAACTTCTTTCAAAATCTTATAGGGATTAATTTTAAAAGTTCGAAAGATTTGTATCGATAGATGCCAAGGTTCTAAACTTCATATTTTTTAATACTTTTTTCAGTAAAAACTTCTTTTTTGGAAAAAAATAAAAAAATTGTGCTTTAAAATTTGTAAAATAAAAATAAATTTGTAAAAAAAGTTAAAAAGTGTTAGTTAAAAATGTCTGGATCTAGGAAAACTCTGTTTAGTATAGTTAAGATGAGGGCTGTAAATATTCCTTTACAAATGTCAGTAGGCTGTAAATCACTATATATTGGTCGAAATAATATTTTTTACATTTTATGTTATGATACTTTAATTAAAGTGAATTTTTTACTAAAGTATCTCCTATATTTTCAAATATGTAAGAAAAAATAGCAGGCTTTTTTAGAGATCTCATGATAATTTTTAATGCTTGATGTGTTTGATATTGATTCTGATTGTGAGGAGGAACCCTGGCCTTGTCTCTTGAATTGTTGCTTGAGTTGTTTTGTCTGTGTTGTATATAAATGCGTGATGCGTTTAACAAATGCGTTTGAAACCTCTTTTAAGGGGCATTGAGACTCCACTTTTAACTAACTTGATAAAGAATTATGTAGTTCCCTTTAGTAAGAATAATCTCCTTTGTGTTGAAGTAGAATTAATTCTGTTCCATTAAGTGTGATTTGGAAGTTTCCGTAAGTATAATATCTATTCAATCACATCATATTATGTCTTATTCTGTAAGTAGCTTATTACCTCAGTAAAAAAGCAAATGCTATAATCATTTTTGATACTAAAAAAATCTGAATGCAGTTGGACTGAATTTTATAAATCACAATTCATATGATAAGAGTCAGTGATATTTTGTTTTACTTAAATGTTTGGATGATATTGA
The DNA here is from genome assembly GCA_026290005.1 of Latrodectus geometricus. NCBI lineage: Eukaryota > Metazoa > Arthropoda > Arachnida > Araneae > Theridiidae > Latrodectus > Latrodectus geometricus. The sequence goes on from JAPDSC010152516.1 coordinate 17,239, forward strand.
TGGGTGAAAAGTAAACTTTAAGCTGTTGGGCAGTTTCTGATCCCATCTAGTGTAGCATTGCCACTCTAGATCTGTGAGATCCTCAATTCTCACAAAATCAAGAAACAGCAGGGGATTCGCAAGGGAAACCTCCAGAGTAAATACTAAACTGAAAAGAAAATGTTGGGGGCTAGCTTAATTTGCTCTGCCCTTAAAACAGTTAGGATAGAGCTTCCGTTTTCCGTTAAATTTACGGCCACGAAGATGCCCACTAGCAAACCTAGAATATAAAAAGGATAATAGAGTGAAATTTTAAACAACGCTATATAATTGTTTACTTTGCTATATTTATTATACAGATGTTATTTAAAACTTTTGCTATTATTTTTCACACCATATTAATTTAAACTGAACAAGTATTTTGGCATTCAGTTTATATATACACATGCATAATTGTATATATACATAGGTTAACCAAGCAAATTCATAAATTACTTAGAAATGTATTCAAATTAAGATTTGCAGTAAACTTTTACTGCAACCCGGCCTCATATGAGCAAAAATATTAAACGCAACATTTTTTGTATTTTCATTAAGCCGTAAACATTTTAAAGATCCACTTAATAGTATATCTGAAATAAATTAGCATATTATCATATTCCTTTTCGCATATTATTGTACAAGTTAAAAATTAAATAATAAATAAAAAACAATATTACAAGCTGTAAATTAACATCACTGTTAGTACAGTTTTGTTAAATTCAATGAGATTTATCGAAAATACAGAGATATATCAAAACTCTTTTTATTTTACGTAAACCCTAAATTTAAAAAAAAATCAGATTAAAAATGGAAGGAGCAAGCACACTAAATGTGGTACAATTTAAAATTTATGGTTAATTACTATGCAAATCCAAATTGTTGAAGTCATTTTTTTGTCTCTAAGAATTCCGTTTGAGATGGTTACTATGCTTTGAGTTTCACAATTTTATTTATAAAAAATGAAATAAGTAAAAAAATTAAGATTTTCTAGTCTTTAATTGTCTAAAATTATCAAGATATTCAACTGATATCTCGGGCTTTTGCCAGTCCTCTAGGGTTGAAATCATTAAGGAATTAAGACAATTCAATTAGCTTTTTTTACCTCTTTCTCATTCATTACTTTACTTAGGATATATTATAAATTTCTCAATTTTGCTTACTTTTTCTCACATTTAAGAATAACTAAAATAAATTCTAACATTGAAATTTAATTTTCCTTATTGCTTCAAATTTATACCAAACCAAAAAATTATTAAAATAAGGAACTTACCATTTTCATTTCCTCAGAAAATGCTACAATTCTGTGGTATATTTCAAGCGTAAAACTTTTAATATTGTGTTGTATATATATATTTGTCTAAACTTAGGCAAAAGTGTGTGTGTATATGTGTGCGTAAGATTTCTTAAGTGGATTTTATAATTTTTTTTTACATTCGGAATTCTTGATTTAGTCGATCAGAAATAATTTTTATAGGAAAGAAATAGATATTTAGCTTTAAAAACTAAATATTTCCTATTACAATGAATAACTTAGATGGACTAAGATTTTTGTTGTTCCCTCCTTCGAAATACTTTAGTGAATGGACGAAAGTTTTATCTGAAAGCAGAACAGATTTTTACTATATAAAAAAATTCAAATGAAACATTATTATGTGTATTTATAAACTTTATACAAGTCTTCCAACTTAGATTTCAGTAGTTTTGTAAGTTTAAATTATTTTTCTCATGTTAAAAAAATATTAAAGCGTTTATTGCTCTAAATATACTTTTTATACAGAAAATGAGATTATCAGCATTTTTGTAATAAGAATTTTTTAAAAAGAAATTTTTCAGAATAAAATGTCTTTATTACGAATAAAATTTGTAATTGTGATTCATCTCATTTTAAAAAATTTTGCAGAATTTTCCATATAACCTCTAGAATAGTGTGTTATGGATCAGCAATCAGTTCTATAAATTTATAATCTCTTGCTTCAATCAGCGAGTAAGATTCTCAATGAGTTCAAAGCTTAACATTAATCAGGATATGATGAAATTACTAAATTTCTACAAACACTGGTTCCAATTCATCCAGACAAAAAACACCTGAATTAAATATTTAATCAGAAACAATGTTAACATGATTCATTTAGGAGCGAAATAATGTAAAATTGAATTTGATTTTTTAGTCTAAAAAGTACTCCTAAATGCAGTTAAAAACATTTTATGAATAGATTTCTTTTTATTCTTGAAGAGTACATGAAAGAAAGACTCTCGATAAATTTACATTTTTGCTTAAGAACTAAGTTTAGCTAAAAATATGGAGCCATAATGTACTTTTGGCATCCGTGGTTATAACAAAAGGCAGCCAAAGCTTACAATCTAATTATACAAAGAAGCAGTCAGAATAAGTTTCCAGGAATAAGCCTTTTCTAAGAGCTTGGATGTGGGGAGAGTGTAGAAAGGAAGACGGGACTTTTGAAACAATTAATTACTTTCTTCCATTAATTATACTGCAGAGGATTCTGTATAGTAAATCAATAATTCGAACAACAAAAGAGGTGGGAAACATTTTCATAAACCTGAGTACAAAGATAAAAATATCCGAAAAAGGACTGGGTCCACCTCCAAGAACAAATTCTGTTAAAGCTTGAGGCTAGTAAATTTAATATGCAAAAGTATGAAAAAGTTTTTGTGCATTAGGACGTAAAGTGGTTCTTCTTAATTTTTAAAAGGGGGCTGGTCTTTAGAAATGAAAAAAAAAAAACATGAAGAGTTTTATAATTCAAGTTTAAAGAAGGAAATTCAATTCAGAAACTTAGTTTTTTCCTCCCTCTTAAAGTTGTGCGCTGTTTTAAGTTTTAAATGTGAAATAAATGTTTTACTTTTTCTACTTTTAAAATAGATTTTAAAATAAATTAAGTATTAATTTTTTCAATAATCTACCTGGATTATATTTTTTTCATTTGGTATTGGTGATATTTAAATACCTAAGAAAGAAAATTGCAAAATTCTGTACAAAAGCAGAAACAAAATTGACTAACCCGGCAAACTATCAAAATGGCCGCAAACTCCAAAATGTCATTCACAGTGGTTTAGTAATAAAACACTGTTGGAAGTGGGAGACCCAAGTTCGATATCTGTCATAACTGAAGAACTAGACATATGTTGCGTCCATTTTCTTCTTGTCCATCCGTCATGTTGTAATTATATACATATATATCAATACTTAATATTCTTATATACATATATATCAATACTTAATATTCTTATATACATATATATCAATATTATCGATATTGGTATATACTGAGTCCCAGATAAACTAATCTTGCTCAGTAATAAAATCTTTCCTTTAGGTTTAGTCAACTAAAATGCAATTATGTTCACTAGGAGGAGAATTTTCCTATACTCTGAAGTGAATCTCTTCCGAGAGAAATCTTTACACTATAAAGACAAATAAAATTAGTTGGTGTCGAAACACTTGACTCCTCCATTCATGTATTTACCTACTATGTAATCACGGAAGTCAAAAGAACAATAAATTTAAAATATAGTACAAAAATGTTTAAGAAATATTGAAAAAACGGGTCTAATACCGTAATTAGATCAGGCCGAAGATGGCTCTGTAAGCATTGTTCTCCGTATTCCCGCTAGGAAATGAGGAGAACAATTCCAAATGTCTGCGGTCCTCTTCCAGCAATCGAGCTAAGCCATGTAAATTATATATGTATAGTAGTATGCCTTATCAATAGATCTCAGTTAAAAGAAACCATTAGTGTGAATGAAACTCAGCTGGGCTTACACACATAGTACAGAATTTAATTGTGCGCACTGCAAAATGTAAGAGCGTTAAATATTAAACAATGAGTTCGACTCTGCACACGATCATTAATTGAACAAGAGACAATATTTAAATTTGATTTTTAATACTATAAGCATCCTTGCTCAAATGCGAATCCAATCATTGGTTAAATGGATAAGATACTGAACTACTCCAGTTAGATTGTTTTGGTCCTTTAAAATATGCATCATGCAATATTCTAAAAATCAAATGATCCGCATGTCAAATACTAACAGAAGTCAATGCATGCTACGATTTTTATATTAAGAATTATTTGCCTAGTCATAGAAATAAAGAATAAACGAGTCCACTGCGTGAATAAATTATCAAATTAACATTAAATATCATTGTCATGTGAAAAGAATGTAATAACTAATGATTTTATTTCACATTAAAAACAATTATGTATGAATTGGGAATAGAATTCATGAAGTTTCAAGAATTGATTGATGCACAAGTGTTGAGAATTTTTAAAGTAAATAATCAAATATGATTCAATATAATTGTGTGGAATAAAGAAATATATGAATCTTATTTCTTATTCACATCCGCGTTTTTGAGTCTAGAGTTCGAATACTTCTTAAGTAATCTACTTTAGTCACGTATGTTCAGACTTATTAATGTTCCATTTAATCCAAGATTTTCAGACTAAGTCTAAAAATCATAGAATGATATTTAATTTAAGTATTGGAATGTAGATGATTAATTATTTTATTTTACATTCGAAATTATTATCGTAAATTATTTTACACAGGCAAATAAAAAAACTTCTAAATTTATGCTTTTCTTTTGTGTGCCACAAAATTTTGAAATAATTAAAAGTGTATCACGACAAAAAAATGTTGAGAACCATTGTTATAGATAGTGATCCCATATTATTGACACTTAATAATCATTGTTATTAGAAACCACTTATATATCCTTAATTCCTCTCCTGCCAATTCTCTTCGCGCGTCTACCTTCTCTTTCAACATGCTTTGATTCAATTTTTCTCCATTGAAATATAAGTATTATATTAGGTAAAAAAAAAATCATTTTATTTTTAACATATTCATTTTTTCCTTTGTTTTATTCTTATGATTGGAAGTTTTTTTTATAATGAGGAAATACAATCCATTTAATCTATGGTAAATATGTTTTCAAATAACATAATAAATGTTGTCATGCAATTTAATATCACGATTTTAAAACTTATTGCCTGATATTTATAAATAATTTCAGGCAGTAAATTTTAAATGCTAATGCTAACTAAAATGCTTCAACATGATATTGTGTAAAAAAAATTATAAATTATAAAGTAAGAAAGGATTTTTAGAACAAATAAAATATTTATTCTGTACATAACGAAATAAAAATTATGCTTATTTTGTTGTGTAGAAGTAAAATATATATTTCTTGTATACATTATTTTAACTATCTTCCTTATCATTTTTGATGACGAAATTAATTTGTTTCAATAGTTTTTTTGTTTTTAAAATAATTATACTTTTTCCAATATAAAACCTAATATTTTTCTTTTAAAGTTAAAAATTGTCATTGTGAAGAGTACAAAAGGCTATTTTTTGAAAGTTTCTATTTTTAATTTTACAAAAAAACTACAAAAGAACATTGCTTCTATTTTCCAATTGGAAAACTTGCAATAAAAATAAATTTTAACTTTGGCTAGAGTTTCAAAGAAACCTCACAATGTCAGTGTAAAAGATTGCTACATTGTCCAAGAAAGCTATTACAGGCAAACTAACAACAGACTGCTTTGGAGCTCTTTGTCTTAACAAACAATCGGTGTTAGATTGATAAAAACAACTCTTTCACAACAATTTTTATTCTTCAACTCCATTAACTTATATTTGGTTTGCATGCAATATATTACTGCTCTTCTGTATAGTGTTTTCTTTGATACAACTCTGTCTCAAAATTTAGGAGAAAAATAACGGAAATTTTGTTTTATCTGTAAGCAATGCATTTGAATTGCAAAACAGTTTCTTTTAAATACTTATAAAATGCATCAGTAAGTAGTATATGATAAAATGCTTTTTTTTTTTTAAATTTTAAGTGCACCAAATTCTTTTAATTATATGAATTATTTCTTTATGCTTTGCTTGGAGACCATTTGGGACAAAAATTGTAAATATAATTTTAAAATTATCCTTTTAATTTATTTATTTAATACTTTGATAATGACTAAAAATATCAGCTGATTAAAGCAAAAATAGCACAATTATATAGCAGATAAAAAAATAACTAAGTAAATTGTTCCAACATTCGAAAACATGTGTATATTCTAAGGAATTACGGAAAAGATGCAAATTACTGTCTAATTTGTATCTTTTAATAGAAAATGTAATTAGCTTTTCATTTTAATGTATGAAATAACTTATTTTGAATAATCTTATTAAAATAACTTTTTTGTACAATTTCTATTTGCTCATAAAAAAAAACATATTATTGCATGGAATTTTGATTAATCTTAATAATTTAGTATATAAATTAGCAAATGTGAGTGACGCAGTATAGTAAAAGAATCAAAAAGAGGGTATTAAAGTTGTAAAATTTATAAAGTAATTATGAAAATACACTTAATTTAGAATTCTTATTATCTAGATTTTCTGTTCTATTAAGAAATTTAATTCGAATTTTATGTTAACATTCAGAATCAGCCTAAAGTGCATATTCAGTTTTGCTTATCACTATGCAGATATATTTTTAAATTCATAAAAATAAATCTAATGAAGTTGTCCATTGATTTTTTTTTTAATTTGTATCAATACATAAAAATACTCATTTACAGCCAAATATTCAAAATTAAGTGAATTATCCAATGAAATGTAATAAATTTAAAATAAATTTATTGAATTATTTTTAAAAAATCTGAAAAAATTTGTATCGAAATTTGAGCTATTTTAAAATGAATTGTTACAGATTTTAGTAATTTATAATCCATCAAGGAGGTTTATTATTTGCTTTTGGTTATTTATAAAATAACTTCACCATAGTTTTATTCGGTACAGTATATATTTAAAATTAAAATTAGATGTTCAGATCATGCAAGTAATTTAAAAAGAATACTTCTAAGAAACTAATAAACGCATTTGCACAGTTAATATTCAGTTATCTTTTGAAAAATAAATTATTTGTGCTACAAATCTATAATTTTTTGTTTATATGGAGACTTCATTTTATTATAAAGTGCAGCTTAAATTCTTTTACTATAAATAGCTTAATTACTGCAAAATAAATTTTTACTCTAGATAAGTTTATATAACATTTCGAAGATTGTATGAATTTTGTTGAGAATAATTGTAATATTATACTCATTATTGTAATATTATAAATATATTTATTTATCGAAATTAATACTATGGATGTTACTTAATTTAGTGTTGAATAATTTTAGTTAACTTGTTTCCTTATGCTTGTCCAATATTTTTTTAACTATACTTTCATCATTGCTTTTTTCATAAAATTAATCAACCACAAGAACAGAACTATGGAGAAAAGTTACCTCTTGTACATTCGGAAATCCTGGATTCCTGGAATAAAGCTCCCAATTTATGGGGGCTTTAACTTAACACCGTCAAAAAGCTTCGCAAGGGAAGAAAAGATACGATGTGATATATTTTGCGATTCCTCTGAAAATGATATCGTTTGTAAGTTCCATTGTAAGATAGCTTACAAAACCAAGGTAGCTCTAGAAAATCCATTGTAATCCATTCCACTGACCATCAATATTTTCGGTGCTGTAAAATGTTCTGCTGATTGCAGCTCAGATTTCTTCAATATTTCTTTATAAAGGGGAAAACTGCGGAAAGGTATGAAGTCAATTATTTACACGTGCTGTGAGTTAGTGTTGCAGTGTTTATGAAAAAGTCAATTTTTTCTACAATACGTATATTTCGTTGTATAATTGTATGACCCGATTTTATTTTGAAGTTTTAGAATGGAGAAATAGTAACAAAAACATTTTTCCAAGAGTTATCCATCACAACTAATTTTGAAAACTGATGAAAGTTACAAAACATTTGATACAGAGTTATAAATTTAACAAATATAACCTAGCAAGTATATTACGAAATACTACTACATTATATATAATAAAATAATCTATATTTTATAAGTAATATATTATTAAATACATCAAAAATTTTAAAATCATATAAGACACAATAATTTGTAATTCATTTAATAAATGAAAGCTATTAATATCATATATGAATTTTCAAAGAAGTCATGATAAAGGACTAAATTAATTTTCAATTATTTATTTCAATACTTACTTGTTAATATTATAGTTCCTAAGAATAAATATTCTTTTGGAAAAATGTATGATTTCGTGCTCAACTTCTGAAAAAAAAATAATAGAAAAATAGGGGAAAAACAATTTGTTAACGAAATGCATTCTAGTGTTCTCTAAGAAAAATCTACATTTTATTATGTATAGTAATATTTCAGTTTTTTATTTTTTCTGCTATTGGATATTTGCAGTTTGGCTTGTTCCCACACTCACTCACACAGAAGGTAAATACACTTTAAAATGAATTCCTTAGATATTCATAAGTAAATAAGAACACATTTCGTGAAATGTCGAAATTAAGAACTGAAGGCCAATCACACCAGCATTTACTAATTTTCTCTGCCATTTTCGTTAAATAGATTTTTAAAATTATTAGTTTTCTGAATATTTAGTGCTGGCGTAATAAAATCAGATAGCTTTTTATTTCCTTATATATATATATATATATATATATATATATATATATATATATATATATATATATATATATATATATATATATATATATATATATACAAACTTTAAAAAAAAAGACTTCCCAAGTTTCTGAAATGTCGTAATGAAAATATTACAGTTAAAGTATTTACTATTCCAAAAAATACTAAACAATTAGTGATTTAATGAGAATTTAATAATCTAAGATAATTAATTGTACTTCCGAAAGAGAAAAAAAATTTAGTTTAATAATCTTTACATTATTAATTAGTTATATGTGTAAACACTTAATATAGATATTATGTTCTGTTATTATATAAATAAGCAATCACACAATAAAATCAAAAATATTTGTAGTTTTATTTCCCAAGACTAATTTTTAATTGTATATACTTGAAGATAAGCTATATATATTTATCATTAGATTTTACATCACTGAAAAATTGAGATAAATAATAGAAATACTTGTGAGTTTGTGGCATTTTTAATGCACTACTTAGGCATTAAAATATATCAATAGCAACAAGTTTTTTTTCATAAATAATAATGTATATTTTCTTATAGTATCTCTTAACTTTTTTAAAGTTCTAAAAGCCTCCAATTTTTTTTCGAAACCTTAAAATGTAGAACAACTTAGATTTTAAAGAGTCTGAATTATGGGAGCCCAATTAAAATTGGAACAAGTGTGACCGAAACATTCCATATTTTAGACATTGCTACAGGTATGGAGTCTAAAGTCATGATAACATGCGCTCACCACTACAAAATAAGTCCAGAAAAGCAAAATAATGGACAGAAAGAGAAGTTCATTAAAAGAGACCGACGTGATTTGAGATTGCAATGACTGAAAAGTGAACAACTGCTGTAAAAGCCACAGCAGAATTCAATCAGCGTTTGGAATCTCATGTGTTAATGAGATATATTTATATTAGAATGTGTGTGTATCCTTCATAAACGAAACATTTACTGCAAAGCAGGATTTCCCAAATCATGTGTTCTAAATATGTCAAACTCACAAACAGTGGAAGAAAGTAGAGATCTGACGAATCATCTTTCATTCTTTTACTTACAACAGGACGTGTGCCCGTTTGGAAGACACCTGCACAAGCTGTAATCATGCTTGTCTCCAACTGTCAAGTATTGAGATGGAACTATCATGTTAATGGAACCGTATATTATTGTTTTCCTGCTGGATCAATCGCAACCCTGAAAAGAAGGATCGCTGATGAGAAATAGAAAAACTTTACCTGACCTGGTTCATCTTTTGATACAAAATTAAAAAATTTACCAGATCGATAATGCCCCTATCCATAATGCAGTACTTACAGAATTAATAATTAATACGAGGGGGAAGTTAAACATCTACTCTGCCCTGTTGGGTTACTCTATCTCAATGTAATTGAACCTTTATGGTATATTTTACCGCAAATAATGTGAAATTTATATTATCCCACGACATCTCTCCCAGAATTTTTATATTGTCTCCATGAAGGATGGTATAATATATTTCTCTAACCACTATTCAGCATTTGCATGAATAGGTTCCTAGACGAAAAAAAGATGTATATACGCAAATGGTTTTCTTACATCATACTAATAATGTAATAATGAGTTCTTTTTGTATGTAAGGTGTTTTAATATTTTGATAACCACCTTTTTTTAATTATAAATATCTCTCTTCCACAACTGTCTTCAGTCATAGACTCTTAGAATATGGTTACCTAAAATATGAAGTTTATATAATTATTTATAGTTTGACATTCATTTAAAAAATATCGGACAACTTTTACAGGAATTAAAGAAAAACTTTCAATCAGAATCAGTCAGAGAAGTCAGAAAAAAACTAATAAATATTGTAACAACTTTTATAAATACAAAATGCCAATTAAAAGATAGACGAGGACTATGAACATGTGCAAAGACATGCTTTAATAGAAGAAATATTTAATTGTCTGTTATATAAATTCTAAAAGTAACAAC
>JAPDSC010152522.1:0-13380 GCA_026290005.1 Latrodectus geometricus
TTCCATAGAATTTTTCATAAAATTATGTAAAAAAATGTCCATCGCTAAATGTGGAAAAAATCACAGCAGGATATTCTAGATGTAGATTTCTGATATTTAAGTCAATAAAAACAAAAATATATTTCATTAAAAATATTACTGACTTATTAAGAAGGAGCAATTCATGAGGTAAGAAATTACAAGACGCTTCAAATATATATAACAAAATGTAAAGCAACAGCAACGTTTAGCAAGAGCAACGTGTATAAACTACAAATGTGCACTAGTGTCTAGAGCAGGGATGCCAAAACTTTTGAGGTCCGCGGTCTACTCCATATTTAAAAAATCGAAGGCGGTCTACCAATGGTAGAAATAACGTATATGTTTATACATTTTTTTTTTCGGTAACAGAAAAAATGGTATGTTATATAATTTTTCTTTAAAAAAAAAAATTAGTTTTTACAAAATAAAATTTTACTGACGAAAATAGTCAAAGTATTCATATACATAAAAATCAACCATCCAGTTCACTTTGTTTAGATGAAATTTGACACTGTATATTTGCGACAAGTTTATCATATTGTGCCTTATACGAGCTTATTGCAATGCGTAAGCACAAAATTATATGTTCATCTGTTAAACGCGACCGATGTTTAGTTTTTATGGCGTTCATGGTTGAAAAAGCAGATTTGCAAAGATACGTCGATCCAAAGTATGATTTTAAATACAAAATCAATTTGTAAATATTTGGAAACGTTTCCTCAGAAAGTAGTTTCCAAAAACCAGTATCGTAGATGATCTGGATTTAAGAAATATATCGCATCTTAATTTAATAATTTCTTCCTCGACCGAGACTGAAGTGATATCTATTAATTGTCCTATTTTTTCACATACTCAATCAATGTTGACATTTTCATTAAATGGAAATATCATAAAATTGAGTATTTCTTCCAACCTAAATAAGTCAGTGAATCTTCTTTCAAATTCTTCAAACAAAACATCTAAATGTTCAGCGAAATCTTCGAAGTCTCGGTTTGGATTATGGATGCACTCTTCCTCCATGTTTTTGAAGTTTCTCAATTCATGTTTTCTTAATTGAGACGCAGGCCTTTTTATCGTTTCTTTGAAAGTTTTAATCACACTCATCATGTATGTTAAACATTTATTCTTTCCTCGCAGATTTAGGTTTAAGTCGTTAAGTTTTGTAGTGATATCGCAGAGAAAAGCTAGTTTCATGAGCCATTTCCCATCTTCCAATTCAGTAATGTGCTCTCCTTTTATTTGTTGAAAATTTCTTATTTCTGGTAACAGAATACAAAATCTTTTTTTAAAAAAAGCACCACTGCTTAGCCCCCTCACGTCTGTGTGCAATAAGAGATCTCCGTACTCATATTCAGTTTCTTCCAAAAGCGCCCGAAATCGTCGTTTCTGAAGACTTCTTGAAGAATGAATTGACGATTGTATAAGCAATTTGCATTATATCATTACACTTTACAGTTTTTGAACACAATACCTGTTGATGGATAATGCAATGATAGCTGGTAAAACAGAGAATTTCCTCATCATTATTGCATAAGGCAATAAAACCAGTTCGATTTCAGACCATTGCTGGAGCACTATCTGTTGAAATAGAGACCAATTTATATATTTGAAATCCTGACTTATCAATAAAGTTTTTAAATGAATTGTAGATATCTTGTCCCCTCGTTTGTCCTTTCAATGGAATTATAGTTAATAATTCTTCTTTTGAAGTCATATCTTCGAAAACCATTCTCACAGAAGGCATAACTGTGCAATGTCACAAATATCTGTCGATTCATCAAATTGAAGTGATAGGAACTTACAAGCTTTTAAATCGTCATTTAATAAATTTTCCAAATTATTATTCATAGCTTCAGTCCGTCGCATCAATGTGTTAAGGGGCAAAGAAATATTATTTATTGACGATATTATTTCAGATTTGTTTTTAAAATCGTGGAAAAGCATTTCTCCCGTTTTAATGAAAGCTTCTTTTATCAAAACTCTATCTTTGAATGGTTTTTTTCGCTTTATTAAAACTTCTGTAATTTTAAACGATGCCAATGTTTCTGCTTTAGCTTTGGTGCCTGGTTTCATAAGTACCGATTGCTGTAAATGTAAATTCGACTATAATTCATGCACTTTAACTTTTCGAAGTTCACTGCCGATTGGAAACACTGTAGCGTATTTTAAGTGCATGGTTTTAAAATGTCTTTCGACGTTTGTTTTTTTTTGGTAATGCCACACTTGAGTTACACATGAGACAAACACATTTCTCTTTCAACATAAGAAAAAAGAAATCATCTTCCCACTCATTATGATAACGGTATGTTAGTAGTAAGAGCCCCACTACCAGAGGCGGAAGTCACGTGACCAAGGAGGCGTGGCATAGATCACATGACTTCCGGTTTGTGACGTCATTCTGGAATTTGTGTAAGAGCAGGAGGGTATTTTTTGTGTGACGTCATCCAGATGTTAGTTTCGAAATAGAATGTTTGATAGCGCCATCTAGTGTTGGAACGTGAAAGTAACAAATTTATTTTTTGTAAACAATTTTTTCCAGAATGCATTTATGAAGCAAGAATTGGTAGTGCCATCTATTGACAAAATGTTTAAGCGAATAAATTTTATACTTTGTTGTTGAAACTGTTTTAATTAAAAAACGTTAATTTTATTTACTGAATTTTAAAATCTACAACAACATAGTACTAGTTGTTGTACTGGCTAGTATTACTAGTTATTAAATAATTTTTGAAAATGCTTTTATAATGTTAATTGATGAAGAATTCTAATGTTTTTAAATATTTTTCATTCATTAAAAAGCAATTTTTTTTAATTCACAGGGTCAAGTGGTTTTGAAGATCACGTGACTTCCGATTAGTTTGTGTAAGGGCATGGGGCGTCTGTTGACGTCATCATGTTAATGCTCATGGCGCCATCTGTAATCTAAAAAAAACTATTTTTAAAATTTGATTTTTTTACTTTTTTTGAAAATTTATGTTTCAGAAAATCGATTTTGATATACTAGATTTTGTTCACTTAACCTGGTACGTTAATTTGATTTCTTGTACTCGACAAAGAATTATAATATTTTTTTTTTGAGCTCTTTATGCCAAAATTTGCTAAGAATATAAATTCTTAACAAGTTTTGGCATAAATTGTCATAGAACTGGCAACTGTAGCATCTTTGTACCATATCAAATGAAAAATTTATAGTCACTTGTGAAAAATCTTCTTTGATTTTGAAGTTAATGTATTTTATTTATTTGAGGAAAATATATATTAAGAATGAATTCTTAATAAAATGATTTTTTAAAAATTATACAATTAGATTAAATTTTGATTTAAATTTATGTTCTTTTAAATTTCATTACTGGTAATGTTTATCATTTTTACTTTTGTGTCCAAAATTTTGTTATGTAGTAATAATATTTTTGATATGTTACTTTTCTGTGCATAATTTATTTTTAAAATAAAGAAGAATAGAAAAAGAATTTGTAGCAGAGTCAACTACTTGGTAAGAAATACAATCTTCTATTTTTTTTCTTCTGATATTTTATGGCAGCTTGCTAATGTTTTATGATCAAATATGTCTTTATTGTCGATGAACACAATGCTTTGAAAAGAATTCAAAAAGTAAGTTAGCATACATTTTGTATACCACTTTGCAAGCATCAGCAAAAATGGCATTAAAATGATTACCCAGTCTCGAATTCTTAAAAAAGATGAGATTTTTTCAAACAATTTTGGAATCAATGCAATACATAAATTTTCTCTTTCAGGAGTTTTTTAGTGGAATGGAGAGAGAAATCTGATTTTATACAGTAATCTCAATCATAAATTCTAGCACTCTTCTGTAAAAAATTAATTTCTTTTTGCTGATTCGATTTTTACTTTGCTTAACATTTTATTCCTTCTTTACTTCATTTTGCAAAGAATAATTTTACGATAATTATTATGCTAAATGTGTTACTTCTTGTTAGAAAATTTCAACAAAGAATGTGACACATTATAATGTTATTTATAATACTTCTCAATATTTTTAAACTCATAAGCAACGAAATATACTTTAATGCCCTATTACATTAGAGTTGCCGATATTTCATTTTGAGCAACTCCCATAGACTTAACATTACGTGACATCACAGCTCGATTTTGGGCAACTCGGACACGTCGTCCAATGATATTTCAGATATTTTTTACAGCTGCGCATTTGAAATTTGATCATTGCCAAGTTTTATGCCAAATGAAAGTTATTGGCGTTATGAATTGCCGAAAATGAGCAATTTTTTTGTGCATGCAGCAGCAACTCGAGCAATTCGTATCGCCAATAGATGATCAACGGAACTGGTGTTGTCTTTTACTTTCGCCAAGCGGAAACAATAAGATGCCAAGAAATAACATGTTTTCATTATTGTTAATGAGTGCATGTGATAAATATATATACTTGAAAATGGCAAATATCTGAGTTGAATGGACAAAAGAAATGGAAATTGATTTTATTGAAATGATAAGAGTAAAGCCTCATATATGGGATAATTCAGATTCCCAATATAAATTTACTAAATTAAAACAAAGAACGTATGATGAAATAGCGTCCGAATTAAAGTTAAAATATCATCGTTATAAAGATGTGTTTACACGTGATAAGAATTTTCACCTGTGTTGTTTGAGTGATCTCTTAATTTTATTAAAACTATAAATAAATATTATTTCAAAATACCAGTTTTGTTTTAGGTCTTGATAATATTATTTATTTAAGGAAGAAATATTATTTATTTAGGTCTTGATGATATTACCGAATTTTCCTGTATATAATCCGCAGCGGCGTATTATCCGAACGGCCGTTTCTTCGAGTAAAAGGGAAAAAAGCGTCGCATAATCCGCGGCAATTTTTTTTCGGCGAATAGTCTAAAATATGTACTGCTGATAATATAGACATCACATAAAATAAAGAAATGCACAGTAGGATTAAAAATTTAATAAATTGTATAGAAAAAGAGCATTTATTATGAAAAATATCAGTCTAGATCCAGTTTATCGCAGAGTGCGATAAACTTGAGATGAAAGCACGAGATCGATCAAAAGCGATAATTTTGAGAAGAGAGTCTTGTAAAACTTATCGATAGTTAGCTTCTAATAACTTTTAAAACGATGTTAGATATATTTAAATGAATATATATTTGCTTCGTTAATATTTAAATGAAAGAAATGGGTTATTTACAAATTGCGTATTTTATACATTTTTTTTTATACCGCGCGTGCTTTGTTTTTCACTTCACATTAACACATTTGACGTTATTGCTTTTATTTGCTTTCGCTAAAGCTTTTAATTTAAAATCTTGCTGTGTAAGTTAAAAATTTTCGCTTCCATATGACGATATACGAATTTGAATAATTTCAAAACGAAACATCTCACGTCAAGACAAATTGCAAAATGATGTTAGCGAATTTACAAGCGTAAAAGCTTTAAGAGGAACAGAATTCGTTTTTGAACGTAATTGCACAAAGCCGATAATAGTTAAAATAACTCAGGTGTGTCCTGGTACCACCTGTTATTTATTTTATGAAATATAAAGAGTATTTCTTTCAAAACTTTCTTGTAAGCTTTTCTGATGGAAAATGTTTTTTTTATCAAATAATCTGCGGCGGCGTATAATACGCACAAAGAAATTCGGAACTTTCTTTAACACATAATCCGTGGATTATATAAAGGAAAATATGGTATTTATTTAAGGAATTTTAATAATATTATTTATTTAAGGCCTTGATAATATTATTTATTTAGGAAATTAACTCAAAAGTTTTAAGAAATTTTTTAACCAGATATTTTCCTTTTCACGTCGACAAAGATTAGCTCTTGATCATTCTAAACGTGAAGTTTCAAACGATAAAATTGAGTGAAACAATATCAAGATGGCGTAATGTAAACAAATTTTGGCTACAAATTAAATTCCCAAATAAGAATTCATCATGAAATCTGGACACCTACAGAGTAAAATATGGCAACCTTAAAAATGTTAGCCAGAAAAGCGATCTGTTAATAAATCTAGTAAAACAGCTATTTACTTATAGCAAACCTAATAGAAATCTCGAACATTCATTGGACGATGAGCTCAAGTTGCCGAAAATCGAGCTGTGACGACACGTAATGTTAAGTCTATGGGAGTTGCTCAAAATGAAATATCGGCAACTCTAATGTAATAGGGGCTTAAGAAAATTGTGTACATAAAGAGTAAAAAATAATTTATTTATAAAGATTAATATTTTTTCAGAAAAAATAGTAAGGACTTTATCTAATAATAATTAAGTTAATAGATTTTAAGAAACAATTTAATTTTATTTTAAAATTCATTAGAGTTATATATATATATATATATATATATATTTAAATGTATTATATGAATGTGCTGCTTACATATATTTGTTCTGTTTAAATGTATTTTTAGTATTATATAAAATGTAAATATAGTTAAAAATAATTATTTAATATAAAATCTTTAGACATAATAATATTTTTCTTTCTTTGTTTAAATCGAAGAAAAATCATAGGTTGTTTCCCCGGAATGTTTTTACTCATTTATCGATAGCAAGATTGATAAAATTAGGACTGTTGTTTTCGTTATACAGGATCTTTGGTAGTTTATTTAATTTATTTTATTACTTTTTTTTCTGAAATAACAATTTAGGAAGTACATTTACTAGCATATATCCAACTCATATTTATTTTTGTATTTGGAAAAAACATCTCATGTAAAAAAATCTGATATTTACAATTTATGCTTCTTTATATTTAGATACACATAAACAGCATAACATAAATAATTCTGTTTCTAGAAATTTAAAAGAGGAATTCCTTGAATATGAAAGTGGGATTGATGCGCGAATGGTCAGTGCCTTAGTCTTGTTTCAACAATGCATGAAGATGATTTCTTGTACTAACAGTTGAAGTAATTTGCAGGAAAAATGGTGTTTTTTTTATGTATCCGGTTCTGACATATTCAACTTAATGGTGTTTTAGAAAGCAAATAGATACCTATTAAAGAAAACTCGTGCTGTCATATATAAAGCAAAGGTGTCTGAGGATATACTGTGCAAATGGTATCATATTTTAAGAATGAAATGTTCAATCAAAGCGTTAAGAGGAATTCCGCAGAAGTTAAAATTCAGAAAATTACCCGACATTAATATTATAAAAGTTTTTTGATATGATACATGTATGAAAATTTCTGATTAGGAATTAACTTTAGGAAGAAATTAGATACTAAATCTAAGAAATAGTAATATTTGTTGGCTAATCAAGTTTGGATTATCACTTGTTGAACCAAGTCACTAGACATGCTGTAATTTCTTGAAAATGTTAAATTTAACGAAGAGAAGATGATGTGAGAATTTCTGATACTATCATCCAAAGCTATATTCTTGTAGAAGTTGAAAACTTAGTAATTGAAGATAAAATTTATAACACAAATAATAGATAATCTATTGATTCTGAAAAAAATACCTGACCAAGTTGCCTGTTAGATTAGATGATTAATATGTATATAAAGCGCAACTGATAAATCATGATTCAATACCATCAAAGACATGGAAAAATTACATAATGAGTCTGCAAGATTCATAGAAAAAATACTGGATTAAGAAATACCTTCCTTAAAAAATGATGTCTTGAAACTGGTTGAGTTATACTAAAGAATGTAAAACAATATCTTGTAAATGGGTCCTAAAATATTTTCTGTTATGTCCACGGTTTTTCTTCTCAATTAGAAAACAAAAAGAAAAAATTTCTTTATTTTACTTTTATTTTCTACCTGAAAATGTCTACACATTTGGTCTACGGGCAAAATGTCAGGCGTGCTCTCAAAAATGATAAAGTACCTTAAATTTTTAATATTGACTAAAATCTTATTAACAAAATAAAATAGAAGAGAGAAATAAACATTTTTTTGTGGTGAAAGAAAAATAACTTTTTCATATCTTAAGTGCCTGTCAGTGTTGACTTTCTGGATGGCTTAAATGGCCTTGGTTTCTATCAATATATGCTCCTTATGGTCTGAAGATTTTGCTTATCTTAACATACTCACTAACTTTAAAATAAATTTTATAAAATCAATTTTTGAAAAGATGATTAATAATACCACTCATGAATTAATATTTAAAGTGATACGTTGTTGTTATTCCAAATAAATTAAGATATCATGGATTAATTCAATAGAGTTAATTAGTTATATGTATATATATGCATATACATATATATATGTGTGTGTGTGTGTTTAAATAAAACGAATTTTATTTTAATTTTTAAATTTGTTTTTTGAAATTAAGTTAAAATATGGAATGTAAGATATCTTTAAATGAAACATTGCTTTTAGGACAAGTAATTAGTAAGAATAATAAATAATGGTTATTTCCTATTTGCTGAAATTGAAAACTTTGAATTCATTTATTTATTTATTTAAAAGGCTTTCAATGAATTCAAATATTTTTAATGAGCATTTATTAGGTTTTTTCTTAGCGAGGGATTTTCAAATAATTTTGCGTAATAAACTAGTGTCACGTAAAAAGAAATCTTCTAGACTGAAAAACGTATAATGGGTAACATCTTTTTATATTATTTGTACATTATGTACCCAAGTGTTGAATTTTTCAGGGTAACCTTGGAACTTGACATAATATTCCTTTCTTCCATGTTTTATCCTCGTTTTTAAAACTTTCTCAAATGCATAATAGCCAGAATCCGATATTCTCTATAGTTCATGGTCGTAAAATATACCTTTGATAACTTCTCCTAATAAATCTTTCAATTTACACACGATAGGACTTCTGTTGATAATTTCATTAATGGTAAATATTTCTGTGATCCAGTTTTGGTCGTAGCCATTCTCAAAAAGTAATTTTTTCGCTGATTCTTACTTTATATCCAATCCTTTGCTTTTGGTTTATTATTTACAGCTATTTTTTTTCATATAAAACTTTCCAAATTTATTTTTCATTTTTTTTCGTCACAGATGCAGGAGTTGTCTGAATACTACGATGCCATGTATGATTGTAACTGTTCACTAAGTCGTGATTACATCAATAAATATATAGCACTTAGTATTATATTCTGTAAAGTACTTCCACATTTTTTGTTTTTAATGTTGTGTTAAAATGTTCTATAACAGAAGCTTTAGTGTTATTTGCAGGGATAAAGCCAATTCTCATTCTTTTTAAATACCTCTGCATCAATTTATTTGTAAGTTCTTTCCCTTATCTGTTTGAGTCTTGCAAGGAATTCTCTCAGAGAATACTTTTTCTAAAGCGAACACTATTGATTCAGCTTTTTTTATCTTTAAAGGCAAAAACCCATGCATATTTTGAAAAGATATCAATGCAAGTCAATTTGTAATTATTATTCCGATAAAGATTGCATGCCAACTAAATCAGCTTGGACTTGTTTATTCACACCACTTACTAATACTCTATTTCTGATGAATGATTTTTTTACAGGTTTGTGCAATGTATATGAAGATTTACTTTCCAAAAAATCTTTAATTTTACGCTTAGAATATTTCTTATTAGAAGCACAATAAAGGCTATCGATACCACCTAAACTTCCAGGGGTGTTTTGGTGTTTTAAAAGCTAATTCAATTTACATAATGAAATAAATCTTAAAAGAAAAAAAAGGAAAATTAACAGCAAGATGACTAACTAAAAGAAATTTGTTATTTACTAATATATATATAGCAACTTTATATCAGAAAATATTTATCAACTTATTTAAAAGCAAAGAACTAAAAATTATAAAATTCATTTATATAATCTTAAAAATCTTAAAGCAATATTAAATCTGTTGTGATGTTTAAAAATAATTTGAGACATAAATACAAATAAATTATTTTATTGTTAACAAATAGGTACAGAAGTAGGATCAGGTGCTATGTATAAATCCTTAGTATTCTTTAATAACATATTCATATTAAGTTTCATTATTCCGGGGAAACATCCTATGATTTTTCTTCGATTTAAACAAAGAAAGCAAAATATTATTATGTCTAAAGATTTTATATTAAATAATTATTTTTAACTATATTTACATTTTATATAATACTAAAAATACATTTAAACAGAACAAATGTATGTAAGCAGCACATTCATATAATACATTTAAATTTATGAATGTTCTGTCTGCTTTAATGTCAATGAGTTTTCGTAGATTAAAACATAAATATATATATATATATAACTTTAATGAATTTTAAAATAAAATTAAATTGTTTCTTAAAATCTATTAACTTAATTATTATTAGATAAAGTCCTTACTATTTTTTCTGAAAAAATATTAATCTTTATAAATAAATTTTTTTTTCTTTATGTACACAATTTTCTTAAGTATATTTCGTTGCTTATGAGTTTAAAAATATTGAGAAGTATTAAATAACATTATAATGTGTCACATTCTTTGTTGAAATTTTCCAACAAGAAGTAACACATTTAGCATAATAATTATCGTAAAATTATTCTTTGCAAAATGAAGTAAAGGAGGAATAAAATGTTAAGAAAAGTAAAAATCGAATTAGCAAAAAGAAATTAATTTTTTACAGAAGAGTGCTAGAATTTATGATTGAGATTACTGTATAAAATCAGATTTCTCTCTCCATTCCACTAAAAAACTCCTGAAAGAGAAAATTTATGTATTGCATTGATTCACAATAATTGTTTGAAAAAATCTCATCTTTTTTAAGAATTCGAGACTGGGTAATCATTTTAATGCCATTTTTGCTGATGCTTGCAAAGTGGTATACAAAATATATGCTAACTTACTTTTTGAATTCTTTTCAAAGCATTGTGTTCATCGACAAAAAAGACATATTTGATCATAAAACATTAGCAAGCTGCCATAAAATATCAGAAGAAAAAAAATAGAAGATTGTATTTCTTACCAAGTAGTTGACTCTGCTACAAATTCTTTTTCTATTCTTCTTTATTTTAAAAATAAATTATGCACAGAAAAGTAACATATCAAAAATATTATTACTACATAACAAAATTTTGGACACAAAAGTAAAAATGATAAACATTACCAGTAATAAAATTTAAAAGATCATAAATTTAAATCAAAAATTAATCTAATTGTATAATTTTTAAAAAATCATTTTATTAAGAATTCATTCTTAATATATATTTTCATCAAATAAATAAAATACATTAACTTCAAAATCAAAGAAGATTTTTCACAAGTGACTATAAATTTTTCATTTGATATGGTACAAAGATGCTACAGTTGCCAGTTCTATGACAATTTATGCCAAAACTTGTTAAGAATTTATATTCTTAGCAAATTTTGGTATAAAGAGCTCAAAAAAAAATATTATAATTCTTTGTCGAGTACAAGAAATCAAATTAACGTACCAGGTTAACTGAACAAAATCTAGTATATCAAAATCGATTTTCTAAAACATAAATTTTCAAAAAAAGTAAAAAAATCGAAATTCAAAAATAGTTTTTTTTAGATTACAGATGGCGCCATGAGCATTAACATGATGACGTCAACAGACGCCCCATGCCCTTACACAAACTAATCGGAAGTCACGTGATCCACAAAACCACGTGACCCTGTGAATTTATAAAATAAAATAAAAAAGGAAAATAAAAAAAAAATTTTTTTAATCCAATTTATTAATATTGTAATATGATTAATATATCATTAAATTTATACTATATTAAAATTTTGTTCATGATTAAAATGGAGTCAAATACACGCACAAATTGAACTTTTTTGTAAAGAAAAGTAGCTAAATATGCTAAAGTGATGAATTTATTGTTCGGTATATAGATATAACAGAAATTAAGTTTGATTTTTATGTAACATTTATAAAAAGGAAATTAGTTAATAAGATATACATTCCAGTGCTTATTTGGAAATAAGATCATAATAATCTTTTGCTATAACATGTTAACTTTAAAACTCTAAGCTAAATCATGTACATTAAATTCTAGTCAGAGAACAATAGGTTTCTTAAAAGAGCAAAAAATATTCTCTTTACAACAAACTACAAATATTTACTCAAAATTACATAAAATTTCTTTTAAAAAATGCATCTGAAAATGTATTAAAATCAATTAATCAAACAATATCCCAACAAATGCCGTCGTCGTACAAAGTTTTTTTGTAAAATATTTCAGAGATTACTATCAAACACACATACAGTACAGTCTCCAATCTATTTGATAAATTTTTTATATTTCTTCCAAAAGCATAATGGATATTCTTAATACGTTTCTTTACTTAACGGATTCGAAAATGGAAAATATTTTGTTAGGTATTTTAAATATATTAAAATCGTTTACACACTTTTCCTAGTTACTTCATATTTTAAATTTGTTATATTACATAATTAATGCACATTTATGTAATATAACCTTATAGTTCAATATGAATCAGTACAAAACTAAAAACAATTAAGAATTTCATTGGAAATTATTAATATATTATGGATTGTAAAATAACTGAGCAATCCAAATGGTAAATCGTTTAATTGTTCATGGCAGTTAAAAATAAGTTTGAATAATATTATATTAATGTACCAGAAATATGAATTCTCAAATCCCTAGAAATACATAAGGATAGAGCTTCTTAAATCTAATATTGTATTTAAACTAATTTTACAAGATTATTTTCATTTGTAACTTTTTTTTCTAATTTAAAAACTGTTTCGAAACATCTATCCATTTAAAACAGGAAAATTAGATTTACAGAAAATTTATTTTATAAGATGATGTATTTAAAAAGAAAATAATTATCGATTAAAAATATGTTACATCTGAATTTTATCTAAATTATGTAACAGTTTTAAATTATTAATTTTTAATATATATAATAAAAAAGAAAAGTATATTAAAATTAAAAAAAATCAAAAAATTTCGTTTCGCAATGGATATTTCACTGCTGGCATTCAAACAGATACAATGCAACGTGCAAGCGACAAAAGTCAAAAACGGGAGAAGTTTAGCTAAAAATGCTATTTCTATCTGCGTGCGCAGAACAGGGAGAACCAGTTTTTACCACGTGACATGATGCCTGTTACTGTCGATTTATTGGTGCGCCTTACCCATTTAGTTAAATTTAACAGAACAGATACTTAACACGTGGTCATAAATAAGTGTTTTTTTTTTTTTAATATATTACTATATTATTAATATACTTCTGAGTGAACATAATTTTAACATCACCTTTAAAAGAGTAAGTAACATTTTTCATTAAACTGTATCTCTTTTTTGCAATATTGAGTATTGTATAAAAACTTTATAAAGGACATACCACATTCAACGGAATTAATATTTAATTAAAAATCCCTAGTCTTTCCTATGAATGATTGTATTTAAATAGTTTTCTAATAATT
>JAPDSC010152528.1:0-11440 GCA_026290005.1 Latrodectus geometricus
ATGGAGAATTTGACAATCATTAAAGACGACTTCTATGATGTGGAGAAGATGGTAACATTTCCTCGTAGGGGACAAAAAATATATTTATGGTATATGATGGAAATCGACCCTTCCACATTAAAAGGATCTAAGTATTTGTTCTGGGTAACTAATATCATCAATTAGTTATCTCGTAAAAATTAATATACATATATCTGTCAAAGATGCTCAAATGTATGAATATAACCATGGATTCAATTATGAGACAGAATAAATAACATATATAGTGCCATTGGAAAACGACAAGCAGATGTCAATACTTTTAATCTTCTTTAAATAGTCTCATGCTAATTACATTGATATTATTTATCAATATTGAAATGAGAGAATCGAAATATAAAATAAATGGGAACAAGTTAATATAGTTTTTAGTCTGTAAAATTGAGGTTTCGTAATTATATAATCATTTTATAACATTTTCATAGAATCGCATTTTCCAGTTTTATGTAATTTTTACTATTATTCTTAATGCCAGAGTTTCTTATATGCTTACATGAATAGGAAAAATGTTTAGAATTCAATATAATTTTCAATAATATATTTAATCAATTGATATTCTGTGGAAAGTAATTTTGGTAAATTCATGTGTTGAATGTAAGTCTGAATATGTCAGAAATGCTTAAATATTTATACACAAACTGCAGCAACTTATATTTTCTATTCTCAATATTTTCTGTTTACTGAACATATATTTAAAAATACCAGGGTCGGCTTTACACTTTTATTCTTTATGTGTTTCTAAAACAAATCTCATGCATGCAAATCCTGGATGAAAGGGAATCAATGAATGAAGTTCTTTTCATTATGGTTCCTCGCATATTAATCATATTCTGAAAAGCTACTTTGCACTCTACATAAGATTTTGAAATGCTGCATATATTCAAGTTACGTGTATAAACATAGTTATGCAGCTTATCATAATTTTAAAATATTAAAATTGCGGAATTTATTTATTAAAATGGAAAGAATTAGATAAAGTTGTAATTTCTAAAATAAAATATGAAACGTATTAAAATTTCGTTTCTGGCTATACATTATAGAATTTATATGAAAACAGAACTGCGAGCAAATCATAGCATTGTACACTTTTAGAACAAAGAAAAGTAAACGGAGTTAATGTACTTTCCTCAAGAAAATTAATGTATGGAAATAAATAGTGAAACCCATCATGTTCCTAAATATTGTTCGAGCTTCCTTAGAAACTTGTAGCATATTAAAAGCATAATTTTAACATTTTATTGATGTTAGCAATTTCGGATTTTTCAAATTTTAAAATCTTTTAAATTTTATCTAATTTTAATAATACAATTTAATTAGCATGATTCTAAATATGAAGTGGTGACTTGTGACACTGATTTTTCAAAGGAATGAAACCATGATTCACCGTTGCACTGCAGAAACTGGAAAATAATACTCCTGAAAGCGACATTGGTTAAAAGTACCAAACAGTATTATTAGAACTTTAAAAATATAAAATAACACGATTTTACTCTCACTTACAAACAAAAGAGAGACTTATGTATTTGCTATGTGCATGACTATTTAAGCAGAGGGACCAACCATCATTTCTCCTCAGCAAAAAACAATGCAGTATGATCCATGGAAATAACGACTAAATATTATTAATGTTTTTCGTAAAAACCACCTGACTGAATGACGATTATTTAGAAACTTCGACAAGACTGCTTGAGAACGAGAATTTCATCGACACTGTACTCAGTGTTGTTTAGAAATGTTTTTTTTTTCCTCTTCCTGGGAGTTTCATAACATGTATTGCTCTATATAATGGGGAAAAAAATACAGTTTTTGTGTGTAAAAGTGGACTTAGGGCTCATTGGCGAAACCACTATAAAAAAAACGCATCTGGATTCCTACCTCTTGGGTGATGTGGAAAAGGAATAACTTTTTTTAGCTTGTTTAACTCAAACTTGAATATAAATTTATATTCGTAAGTTAACTCATAGTGATAAAGCATTCAATAGATTTACTGTTCTAAACGTTTAAAAAAAATGAATATTTTTCAGCTCTTATTATTTACATTTCCCTAAATCATATAAAATCTAAGATTTGTTTTATGAGACTAATTATTTGAGAGATACGTATTGCATAACTTTTTTGCATAATTAATCATACCTGTAGAAGTAAATATAAGCACATAAAATTAATGAAGTGAAATTATTTAACTTATGATACATGCAAATATTATTAAATTTGCATCACGTTAATAATTGTATAGTATTCTGTGAATCATGAATTTTTAAAAGGCTATATTACGGGAAATAAAGTTTATTATATATGATACTAAAATTTTTTAAAAATTATATTCAATAATCATTAAATTAAAAAAGAAATTTTCATTTTTTCCTTAATTTATGTCCTCTAAAAATAATTAAGTTTAATAACACTTTTAGTTTCTCACTCTTTATTTCAGAGTTTTTGAAATTTTTGGAAAAGAAGAAAGAAATTGCTATGGTCTAAGAAAATAAATCAATAGATTTAATATATAATTAAATAATTTTTCATATTCGTCTCTACATCAAAATGAATAAAATTAAAGTATTGTCATGATTATATAATATATTTTAATCGCACAATTTTCTCTTTTTGATATGTTAAAAACATAAATCCTTGATTTCCAATGCGCTGTTAAAATATTCCGATGCTACATAATTTCGATATTCATAATTCTAATGTTTTAATAAAAGTAGTTTCCTTAATAATTTAAATGAATGTTATATTTCTAACAATTGCAAATGTTTTTAAATGCTGTCAGTAGAGGGCGACACCAAACCTTTGTCAAAAACTAGATAACCACATTAGAAATATTTTTTGTTTGAAATTAACCCTTTTTACACCATGGCTGTTTACTAGCAAATGTTCTTAAAAAGACTACTAGTTTAAATAATCGATCAAATATTTTAAAATAAAATCGTTAGTCACATGTAAGAAAATGTCCCTTGAGCACGTCTGTATGGGTCATCATCTGTGAAAATTCTACCCGCTTTTAGAACTATGTTTTTCTCCCAACATTCAATGAACTGAAATATTCATTACTATTCAAAACTGCCATTTTGACTCAGGCTTTAAAGGAAAGAATTAATTCAATTATTACAGCAAAAAAATGATAAAAATTTGATTTATATTTGACAGCTTCAAAAAATATATATATAATAACTGATTCATTAGAATTGGAAAAGAGAGAAAAATGATTAAAATTGAGCAGAGAGATGATACAATCATACAATCCACGGTACTCTCATGTTCGAACTGTAACTAGCTCAATGTAACTTGATTCAATCCTGCTGAATGAATTTTGATGCTAGGACAATAACTGAAATAAGAGATAAATGTTGCGTTTTTACTTTCCGCATGCACATGCACCAACCAGATGCGTGCTTGAAAATTGTCTTTCTAGTGACACGTAAATATGTCAAAATCAAATCGTATATATGTACTAGGAAAACATTCATGCAAGATGACATCAAAAAACTGAACACGCTGAAATATTTAATATTATACCTGTCTATTACCTACGTTGATTTTGAATGTAGCATTCTTTCTCAAATCAAGTTTTGATTTCGAAATAAACTCATAAAAACTGGCAACTATTTCTTAGAAAAATGATGGTTGATGAAATCTTCAATTGATTTTATGAGTTCTTTGCTAGTAGATTTTAGAGAAGAGTGTCGACTCGCTGCTGTGAAAAATATTTAGAAATTATTAAAATATTAAAAATATTAGAAAAAATTTGTAAATATTTTTATTCAGTTTTCATGTTCTCTCCATTTCCAAAAACTTAAATGAAACCTTATGATATTTTACTAAATGATATACAACCTTAATGGAAATTTGTTTTAAGTCTATAGAAAATATCTGCTTTTCCTACAATCCATAATAATTTTTGGTTTTCTGAATCTATGATCAATTTGGTAAGGTGAAATTATTTTCCCTAGTTCGATAGTGACAGCAGTTAGAAAGCAGGAAATTGATTATTCCTTTGCGTATGAATTTTATGAAACAAAAACATAAATAATTTTGAAATTAATTTAATTTTTTGCTACGTAACCAGCTGATGATTTGTGTCTAAAATTATTCTGTCTATGAGCCGCTATGTTGATTTATAATGATTTTTTTTTCTAGATATTTATAACGCAATAATTGCTATCCCTTATGAAGAGAGATTGATTAAGAAGAAGGGTCCAGAAATGCTTGACATTGTATAATTGACAATTCTAGTAAAGGCCACAATTTTAATCTATGAAATTATATTTTTTAGGCTATAATTTTATCTTTACTGAACTAATTATTATTTTGTAATTCCAAATAATTGTATGAATTGTAAGAATTTAATTTTTAAGATATTTGATACATATTGGGAAATTTATTTTAATATTGAAATTATAATTCAATAACTTTCGACTCAATATTGACAAGAAACAAATTTGATGTATTTCAAATCAGGATATTCTTTTTGGGTTTTTATGACTCACTATACTTAGAAGATAATAAGTCACGAGTGGAAAACATAACTGTTTCATAGTGTCATTTTTCTTGATTAGTTGAAAATTATTTAAAGCTGTCATTTGAAAAAAAAGATCTTCTGCGACTAACAGAAATTACAAATTCTCTTTAAGAAGTCAAAGAAGTTTTTAAATGTCTATGAAAAGTTTTTCCAAGAAATTGTTCTAATCTAAAATAATTCTACTCTGTTATGTTGTCTACGATGCCTTTAACTGACTGCAGTTTGACAGCAATTAGTCGTTCTAGCTCGGACAACAGCCTCATTTTTTTGTTCCATTAATAAAATTATATTAACTAATTTACTGCATTTCCCTTTTTTATTTTGTGAATATGTTAGTTCTCATTTAAAACAGTTACAAATAATTTTAAACCATACTTGCTAAGTAAATCATGATTAAAACCAGGTTAAAATGGAAATCATTTATATTGAACGGGTTTAAATAAATAACATGTTTATTTGAGCAAAAACGTTTAATAATGGGTAATTTAAATTTTTAAATGTAAAAAAAAGGTAAAAACAACTGAATATATCCGTAAATTTTTAATTATTATTTAACATTTATTCTCATATAAATCTCTGTTATTAATAATCTATGTTCTCATATAAATCTATGTTTCTTTACAACCATACTCTTTCATACAGTGAAACTGAGCGTGGAGTGCTAATTCAATTGACCACTTCTTTCTGCCTGACTTGCATTTTGTGAGAGTTAACTCAGACGCCATTTAAAAGCTTTGAGTGAAATTCTGTGTTTGTATACATTGAAAACACTGATTTGATTTTTAGTGAATAAAGCGAATAAGTCTGTATATTTTTATATTAATTTGAAAATTGTATTTATATCTCCAGAAATTAAATTGAATTAAACATATTTTTATAAGTTTTGGGATTTATTTGTTTAATATCTTGTACCTTCGCTAAGCCTAATGTTCGCGATGTCAGTACATGTTCCCAATCTTGACGCCATTGAGCCGATGGACTGGGAGCCATGTCCTGATATATTCACTGAAGTGAATGTCTTTTTGCCTATGGGTTCCGTCCCCCTTGATGAGGAGGAACCCATGGACTGGGAGACATCGTTCAGTGAATCAGATTCAAAACCGTCATTTGAAGCTCCATTTGAGACGGGTATTTTGACTAGGAGCAAGGCTCTTCTCCTAAAAGCATCTGTTAGCGAGAGAGCCATTGTTCCAAAGTCGAAAATCCGTCGCAAATGGAACTTGTAAATGATGAGTTTTGTCTCTGACATATTTTATCTCCCTGTCTTTTGAAATTATAGAAACGACAATTTGTAATAGAACTGAAAAACAGCTTGTGACCATTAATTTTTTTATATCGAAAACAGTAATCTTAGAGTTCTTTTCGAAACACATTGAATCAATATATTCTTTGTACATAAAATCTAAAACAAAATCGTATTTCGGTCTAACAGCAATGGTATTGCATAGATGAGCTCAAAACTTGTAATTGTTAAAAACTTTTCAAGAAGTTACGCCAAACATTCATATCTTAATAATATGCTTCACTCGGTGACCATATTTAATTTCAAGTTTCTAGTTATGAAATATCAGTAATTGATGCGCACTTGTTCCGCATAAGTGGACGGAAGATCATCACCTATTATAAGATCATCGTTGCGTTCACTTAAACTTTTACTGTTTTTGCTATGCTAATGTTGTCGGTAGCTTGTGGTGTCATAATATTACACTTGGCTTTATTAGAGCGTACGAAATAAAATATTAACATCTAAGGAACAATGACATAAGCGCTTCATTAAATTCGAAAGTATTCATTAAATGAACATTTCCTTCTGAGTCTCTTCCAGATCATGTAGTTGGCGACGGTTCCTAATTTTCGGTGATTTTTCACCACAGAGTCAAAGTTAAACAACTACCCAACTGAAAGTTGTCAGATTTAAATTTAATTATAAACAAGACAAATATTTTGAGAGCTCTACTTGGTATTAAATATTTCTTACTTATATTTTCCGATTTGGGATCTTCCAGAAAATCTTAACTATCATTTTCGTGAATTGCAATTTTTCCGGTTTACTTGTCTTATTCATATCTAATGAATTTAACTTCATAAAGAGATAAGCAATAGAACTTCGCACTTGGACTATATCCGAAAGTTTTCAAAGTGACCTCGTACATTTTATCATTTGTTATAAAAGCAATTGCTATTTCAAACAATAAATCTTATGTAAAAAGCCAGTGAATAAAAAAATTATTGAATAGAGTTATCCTTGGAAATATTTTACAATCTCTATGAAGAAATATTTTCAAATGCCTTGAATAATAATTTTTCGTGTTCTAAAATGGAAATACATTTCATTATGATAATGTTTCATTGAGCTGTATGAAATTGCACACTTTTGCCACATTTCCTAAGCACTCTACATTTTATATATTTTTTTAACTTTTACAAGACCAGCAATTATTCTCTGTAACCTTTTTATCATACAAGTAAATTATAATTGGAATTAATAGCGTGCCATTCTGTTTAAATATTCACATAACCTCCTTTTTCGACAGGTGTTTTTTTGTTCTCATTTTAAGATACTTTTTGAAATTTTGTTAGTCTCTACCGTTTAAATTTACATTTTAATTTATTAATTTCCCTTAGAAGCAATTTCTATTCCCAGTTAACGATTTTTTTATTCCAATCGAAAATACATGTGCCAAAATTCTAATGTTTTCGAATGCTGTAATTTACACTTATTTTTTAAACGTTTCATATATTATTTCCTACAAATGATAGAATTTACATGACTTGTTTTAAAAACTGTTTATACTTTTAAATTTATATTGGCTTTAAAAATATAATATAATTTGTGAAAGAAAATTTTTTAGCGATATTTTTAAAAATTACTTAAAATGTTATTACTATTGTATCGTACGATAAATCGATTCCAGAATATTCTCTGCAAAAATAAAATGCACTTTGTTTTACCATTTCAAAAATCCACGTCTCTCAATTAAATAATCAGCTCCTGACAATGATTTTGATTACATTAATAAAAATACTGATAAATATTACACAAATGGGTCTTCGGCAACAAATAAAATGTATGACACTGATTTTTAAGAGACTGAGTATTTTTAATTAAGCGAAATTATATAAGTAAAAATGACACAGCCATAAGGAATCCTTGTATACTAATTAGTGTACCAACAAGTTAAATTTCATTGTACCTTAAAAATTGTTTTATATAATTTGTTGAGTTTTAGGAACTTTATTATTTGGCACGTTTGAGTTTCTAAAGGCAAATGAACAGAAAATAATTCAGAAAAATGTATCATACATAAGTTGCACTCGGAAATAAAGATGATTATTTCTTAAGTAAATTTCTTGTCATCCTTTCATATTATTTTCACATTAAAATTTTGAATTGCATTCTACACCACTGATTTAGTGTAGCACTTAAATTATTTAAAAAATAAGGTGAAATATATAATCTGATTTTTTTTTTTATTTTTTTTTGTGACAAGAAAATATACATAAATGTGCGGTCAATTTCCATCAAGAATTTTAACAAAAAATATTTAATGTATAAGTATTCATTAAACTTTTATTTCCTCAATATATATTTTCCTGATTTCTAAATAGAGTTTAAAAAATATTTATTAGTAAATAAAAATTATTTATCAGTATTATTAAGTTAATTACTAGAATGATTATAATTCTCAACATTATTTAATGAAATATAAAAAGATGGTCTATTTTTAAATAACCTACAGAATGCTTTTTCAAAAATTTAGCTTCATTTTTCTACTACATCAATTTTTTCGTTCAAATAGAAGAAGCAAAATCACTATTCAAATTACTACATTTTTCTTACGTAGCATTCATTTCTCACAATATAAACTTACTAGTCTTATTTCAGTTTTTAAAATATAAAATAATTTTTCAAGATTTTTAACTGCTTTTTTCCCCACTGCAATTATATTCATTTATACTTTCTTACAGAGCAATAAATTTTCGTACAAATTAAATCTCATAATATAAAATTGTTATCAAATAAGTTATTGCTTAAAATTTTTGAGGAAACAAATATCAGAAAGAAATGATTGCCTTATTTCTATCAAAATCGAAAGGGATTGAGAATAACAACTGTCGTTTCGAATACATAATACTAATTTTATTTGATAAAGTATATTAGACTTACTGACACCTTTGACAAAAATAGTCACTATCAATATTTTTACAACATGTGCTCTTGTTTAAGGACTTATTGCTTAATAATTTGATAAATTTTATGATTTTATGACACAGAATATGTTTCATTTTTCAACATCACGGAACTAGGTATTTTGCACTCTTCAATAAATAAATATTTTCACAGCATTTACGTTAGTTATAAACAGTTTATACTTTTGCAAATTATCTTAGAATGTTTCAGCAAGTAGTTAATTTTTAAGTTTTGCTATATTTCAAGAGGAATTACAGAAGGAAATTTAAGTTATTAGTTATACAAGACAAAATTAAATAATTTTCTAAATTGTCTAGAATATGAAATTACTGTAAATGAGAAAGAACTATCTAATATTAAGTATTCCTTACCTATTTACCATGTTTTGTTGTTTAAATTAATTTGTATTTTCAGCTCGATTTTTTAGAAAGCATGAGAATGAGAAATAATAAAATAATTCTTTTTGCTCGTTAAACTGAAATAAGGGAATTTTTTTTTAATTCACTATTTTTATCAAAAATATTACCTTAAATGGTTCTAAAGAAAACTTTCTTCTGAAAGAGTGGTTTGCAAAACAAAATATAATCATATAAATAAAATATTTAAAACATTGTAAATCCCTTATCTCACAATGAAAATCTTTCTTTTGTGTCAAAGCTCTATTGTAACAAAAATTCATGTTCGATCGAAAGATCATTTGCAAATAAAATAATTTGAATGCAGCGCCCTCCATAAACAAATCCTATTCATTCACTTTTATTAACTTTAATTTCATTTCCAGGCTGATAATCAAAACTTTAATTTATTTCATCCACATTATATTTTACACTAACAGAAGTGTGGGAAACACGTCTGCCGCCATTTCATTCAATAAGGATATTTAAACATTCTGCTGATGAAAGAAAATGGTCACAGAGAAAAGAGCCATGTGGGTATTGCTTCGATTGAAAAGTTATTATTTTGAAATAGTTATTGGTTAATAAAATGCTTGATATATCAGAAAGTAATAATTTCTCGCGCCAATTAGTACCTAGCTCTTAAATGCTGTGAGAAAAAAATATTTATTTCTGTAAAAACCATCAATCCTTATAATAATATTCAAAAGATCAAAGCGGTGCTCTTTCTACAAGAATATGGGTAAAACATTTGCAAGAAAAAATAAAACTATGTTAACAGGGAGATAACTTTTTATATGGCAGCGACATTCTGCCATTAATCACTGATGACGACTTATTACTAAAAATCACGGGTGACGGCATATTTCATTACTAATTACTGGTGACGACTTTTTCCATTAATCACTGGAGACGATTTTTACTTTTAATCACTGGTGGTGACTTATATCTATCAATCACTGGAGACGACTTTCACAACCAAAATAATCCTGAAATTTTGAGCGAACAGTATAAATGAATTAAATATTTATCTTAAGTTCATGATGGTTAGTATTAAAACAATAATTACAATGAAGAAATACGAAATAAAAAAAAGAAATCCCCATTTATTTGTTTATTAAAACAATTCTGAGTATTCCTTGTTGAAAGATCAATATTTTAATGACTAAATTTCAACTCAACTCTTATACTTAATTGTTTGCTTGATAATTTCATATTTTATTTAAATTTCTTATTGGAATAACATTACGGTATTGCCATTTTTTTGTATTTGAAAATTAATTATTTTTGTTAATCTTTAAGCTCAAATGTGAATGGTTTATTGATTTCTCTACATTCTTTGCACTATTTGTTAGCATATTTTTAGATTTTTTATTAGTGTGCTAATTATTTTGAAACTGCTTTGGCTCAACTACGTTTTGATATTGACTAGATTTTTTATTATGAACACAAATTTTATTATTAATCATGTTTATAGACAATCTCTTATTTATTTTGAAATATTTAATTCTAGTATATTTATTTTATATGTAGTTTACTTTTGAAATTTTATCCGTGTAATTCTGTACTTAATAAAAATCAATTTCTAAACTTACACGTTTATAGCCTAGCCAGAACATTTGTAAACTTAATTTCGAAGGAATAAGTGACAGATATTAAATGCTTTTCTCATCTATATATTTTTAATTTACTGTTTAATAATTTTCCTAATAGCTTTAATTTTTGTAAAAATAGAAGAATTTTATAGAAATATTCAAAATATTTTTAAGTATGAATACGCAAAGAAAGAACATTTTTATTACTAAGTGATAATAATTGTTATCTTGTATTTTCGATAAAAAATTTGTCTATTTTTTCTCATTATTTACTCGGAAAATAAATAATTTCTTAAATTTGATACAAAAAATATGTCTTAATATTCAAAAATATAATAAATGATTTGCCAATAATTATAATATATATAATCAATGCCAATAATTTACTGCTTTGAAATGCAAATAAAACATTTGATAATAATACCACAAATGTAAGTGGAAATTTCAAGATCAATTTTGAATATATGATTCTATGTATTATGCCATATTTTTATTATTGCAATTTAAAGAAGAATACGACTTGCCTGGAAATTATGACATCATTAACTTGTTCTTTGCAATTTCAAATATGCCAGTGATTATATTAATGTATTTCGATATTGAGATAATTATCATTATGTAATTGAATTATTATTAAAAAATATCACTGGTGTCCAAAAACTGAACATTATAATGGGGGATGACTTTATACTATTTC
>JAPDSC010152555.1:0-33224 GCA_026290005.1 Latrodectus geometricus
TATATATATATATATATATATATATATACATAATACTTCAATTTTGTAGAAGTTACCATAAAATACGCTATAACAACTTGTCAAATTAAACTGAGAAGACGTCATGTCTCTCCTATGATTAAAGCTAGGAAGTCAATAATAAAATATCTGATGTATAATATTCTGAAAATTTTGAACATTGAATATTTAGTTTAATTAATTTATCAACATTTATATAAATAGTTATTTGCGTGTAATTAACTATTGCTGTCGTTTTCTATAATATTCTAGAAATTCAAAACTAACAAAAATTCAAACAAATGGTCTCTCAAACAATTAGAAATATATTCAGAAAATTAAAAACAGGATTACATTATATTACCCAAAAGTAATTCAAAGGAAGTGGTCGTAATTTGGTTATTCTGCACGACTTCTAGACATTTCCCTTAAGAATTACTACGATAAAATACCTAATAAAATAAATATTATACTAGTAAAAGAATAAAATAGAATTTATTTCTTCATGCAAATTAAGTAAATTGAAACTAAATCCCCTGTTTGTCTATAAAATGCATTTTTATAGAATAGGTATTTCATTTCCATTGATGCGAAATAAATAGAAAAGCGTATAAACAAGAAATAATTTTTTCTTGTTTTTCATTTACTTTTTTGAAAATGTGTTTTGAGTTTAATGAATTTTCAAAATATTCATATTTATTGTTTTTAATATTTTAATTAATAATGATTTGATATTTTTGAGTTGTCAATACTTGCTTTTTCAATGACCATTTAGTTTATTTTAAACATTTCTCATATACAGTAAGTTTATTAAAAATGTAATTTTCACAATAATTATAAATTTTAAAAATAAAACATTGAAGTTTATTTTTTAATTGAAGACTATATACCGTTCTTTTTAAACATTAAATCATAACTGTTAGTATTAACATTTCATTTTAAATTTTCAAACATCTCTGAAACAACTCAATTTTAAAAAGAAATGTAAATGAGTTTACTTTTCGTATTCATTATATTATATACCAAATATAAAATAAAAATTTCAAATTAAGTTAAAATTTTTTATTTATTAGGTATATAAAACTAATTGATGCTAAGTTTCTCTCTCTCTCTTGATTTCCTTCTATATTTTGCGTGTGCATCAGGGTTGTTCCCCTGCATTGTTCAGCAGCAGTCGGCCAGCGTTCTTGAACTGCACTGGTCTTTCGTACATCTTTTACTTGCTAGAAATTTCACTATTCTCATCAGAGACAACCAGAAGATTTCGGTGAAAAAAGTAAAAATATAAGTCAACAAAAAAATTTTTAAGTACATGTTACAATCCATTCCTTTGCATGAAACCAGAAGATCATTCACTACTTCCTCTTATAGTTTTCTTCTCTAATATTACCACCAAATCAATAAAAAATATTTTTCAGTGATCTCCACGTTGAGTTTTCAGATAGATTCAACAGTTCCACAAAATGTTCATCATGTGATATTATTAATCTTATTTGTGGTCTTTTAAATATTAATTCCTTTATGATGGTTGTAAATTAAAATTTGTGTGTATTGTGGAGTAAAATCATAACATCTAGATTGTGGAAATATGTCTAGCTTTTCGATGCATATAATCTTTCATTATTGCCCATGATGTAATGATTAACATGAAATGAATATCGCTTAAAAGCCTACAAACCAAATTACATTTTTCTTTGGGTGAAGCATGGTGATTGTTCTGTAATGACTTAGTATCTCATTTTGTGGTTTGGAGAAGATCCGCTTGTCATATCACATGAACAGATCACGGATGCAGATTATGAAAATGCTATGACCAACGAATTTCACTCAACTACGTAGATATGATTATAATTATGTATGAAATCTGCACCTATCAAGATGCTAATTAACCTATTCACCATACTCAAACTACTAAACCAAGACTTCAGAAACAAGAGCACTCAGTTGTACACATTACTTACTTTTCCCTATCGCCAGACTTAAATATCATCGAATTTCTGTAATCTGTTTTGGAAGAAAAAGAGGGATCTGGAGACTCCACTTCGGTCTCTCTAAGAGTTAGAGCAGTTCCTTCATGAATAATGGTACAACATGCATGAATTGTATGCATGTTCATTTAAGGAAGGATTCAAGTTGTTTTAAATTCCGAAATTTCTTTCAAGTTATATTACTATGCTCTCTCATCAACTGTATTGTGAATATATTTTTCATTACTGGGATAATCCTCAGATATATGCATGGGTTATTAAATAAAGTAAATGAGTGAATGATAAGAAACTATGCTTTTTACTATATAAATAATAACGTGTTAGCTTGAATAAGCAATTTATTACAAGTAAACAAAAAAAGTTCTTGCTGTTTTCGCATTGTCATTGAATGAAGTGAGAATAAGTATACAAATTAATGTATGACGTGATTGAGACATTGGTCAGTTGAGAGTAAGAATATCAACCAGTCGCTATAAAAGCAAATCCACCACGCATATTGATCAATCGTAACTCATACAGTAAAAATGAGAAATGGACATGTCAAAGGAGCTCGCTCGCTGTTGTTTGCTTTACGACTTCCAATCGAGGTTATCAGTAGCTGCATCAAATCACGGAATATATCATGCGTTTGGGGATGGTGTTGTGAATGATAGCACAGTATTATAATACGCTTGGCCGCATGGTGTGCGGGTGTCTTGGAATACCATATAGTGACGTGGTTGGGAAATATTTGTGTCATCTTCCTTACTCACATGACCTTGCACATATCAGATTACCACCTCTTCTACTCCCTGGAAATCAATTTCGTGGAAATTCCTTCACCAATGAAGCAGACTTAAGCAAAGCACTCAGGGACTTCTTTGAGACTAAATCTTCCTAGTTTTAACGCAAAGGAATTCCACAGCGGGAGACACGCTCGCAGGAAGTGTAAAAATCGTAAAAACTTTCTTGTTTACCTAGGATAATATATAATATATAAAAGCAAGTATTAAAGCAAACAAGTGTATATTTGTTTTTGAAAATTTTATGTAAAAATTTATTAGCTATTTTAAAATACGTGTGTTTTAATATCCTAAAATATTTCTTTACTAGTGTCCCTTTATCAGCTAAAATAATGTAAAAATGCCAACACATACACAATTAAGCATTAACATTCTTCAATAATTTATTATAAGCTATACATCTGATATAAAATCAGTGATATTTTTATCAACAAAGTAACAGCTGCCCAAAAAAAGCCCATTACCAAAATTTCATTTGAATCTGATTTTTATTTACATAGGTGAAGTTAGAAAAAGGATTTCCTATCATGATATGAAAATTTTTAATCCAATTATTTGAACTGATACAATTTATACGTTTTTTCTCCCCATAAATTAAATAAATCAATGTATTGCTTAAACAAATTTCATATATTTATTTATAAAAATGAGCATTGAGATTTAAAAAACAAGTTAATACTTTTTTCATAGAATAAGTAGCTAATTTTGCGTAATAAGTGAACAATATATTCATTTTGCACTCATTATAAAATGAAAGAAAAAATTTGGAATGGATTGCTGAAATAAAACATTCGATTTTTGCATCAAATATTTGTAATGTAATTTCAGCAAAAATGGGACTTTTTTGAGGATATCTTAAGAACATGTTAACAATAAAAATCTATTAACGTTGTCTTTAAACTTGCCTTAATATTTTAAAAACAATTGATAGTAGTTATCCAGATGCAAATTTTAAAATTGAAAACGATAATATGACAGATTGTACATTTTCTTTTAAAAAATGTGCAATCTGTAATCAAAAAACCTTTTTTTAGTAATGAAACAGTATTCTTCTTTAAAAAAATTTATTTCTTCTGGCTCATTAATAACATTTCTGGAGTATTCATTAAATTCTGCACATTCTTCAGTCAAACATATTTTAGAAAGTAAATTATTATAAATTTATCTAAGTTTAAGCTAACATGTAAAAAAAAGAACTTTTTTAAAGATAACGATGTTGTTGTGTAAGATAAATTTTTCTACAGTTTTGTCATATTTTTGACAAATTAAAATTAATCACTTTTATTTACATAAACTTATTATGTTTTTATATTATTTGTTGTTTCATCTTAGTTACTTTTACTAAAAATGAAGGAAATTTTTATCATCATACATTTCATTTTATCAAGCTTTCAAATAATTAATTTAAATATTTCATACACAGATGTCCTTCTTATACCAAAAAACAAAATTAACTAATATATTCATAAAGTCACACAACATTTCTCAATGCAATTTATATGCAATAAAGATAACAAAGTAAACACTTAAACTACTAAATAAGATACATTCGCACTATTTCTTTGTCTGTTAAGTTAAAGGTTATTGTAAAACGTAAAAATATTTTGCTTTTAAAATGTGAAAGACATATGTAAAAATTCTTTCAAAAATAATTAAAAATTCTTAATTACAATAGAAATTAACATAAAAATTTACTACACGTTGCTGCTTCTTTCTTAGTACCATTATACAATAAGAAAAAAAATGAATGAGAGAAAATTAAAATTCATTGAATATATGTGAAAATATTATTAACTATTAAGCAATTTACTTCAAATTATATCGTTTACTTGTTTGAACATAAAATTTTTTGTCCTTTATAATAAAGATAATTAAACATGTATATAAGTATATGAATAAGTATGTCATCTATTTGTAATTTCAAGATATTCAATAGGTTTTAAGGTATACTAATTGTAGTTATAAATATATTGAGGCTTTGTCGCTTGCATTAAAGTTAAACATGAAAAAAAAGCGGCGTAATTTTTTAAATTTAAAATACGACAATTAGCAAATTTTTAAGCAAATTATTGTGACAGTAAAGATAAATTATTCAATAAATGTGATAAAACATGATCAAAGGAGTAACTTATCTGCTCTTAATCCCGTTTAATTCAATCTTCTAATGAAAAGATTATCTTAATCACTGGTTGGATACAATTTAATGGCATGCAATTTATAATAGGCAATTCATCTGGATTTAATTTAAAAGCGGAAGATGATCGTTTCTTGTTTAATGGTATTGAGCTTAAATACTTACCATGGACTTTGCATACGCAACGGCAGAAAATTGTAATTAATGTGGATTTAATTTATCCACTGACCATGATTATTTCTTTAATAATACTTTTTATTTAACAAATAATTCAAATTATCATCATTCCCAAATTTTACATAGTTGAGATATCCTTTACATTTTTAAGGCATTGAACAGGAATAACATTCAAGGAACGCTTTCAATAAAATGACATCCTTTTACACATTAAATTAGACATTCAACATGTTCAATTGCTCTGAAAGAAAATTTGCAACATTGTGGGGCACTGACAAATTCTGGAAAAATCATAAACTCGAAGGTTAAAGAAATCATTGAAACCTATATTAGAAAAAAGTTAATTTTTCTGGAATCAGCATTTGATTGGTGAATATTCCAACCGTAAATTGTTATTTTGAGTTAAGAATAATGTTTAATTTTATGAAATTATTGCAACTTGCATACATCGAAAGAGCAGCAAACGGCGTATATTACAATGGGATTTTATTATGAATTAAGTCTTTTAGGTACTTATGATGTGGAATAATTTTTGAAAACAAATCGTCATCTTTTTTAAAGTCTCAAGTCATGAATCATTTATCAAAAGAAAAGACAACTAGGACTATTAGTTGTTGTTGCACCAGCATATTTCATTGTACCTAGCCTTGAATTAGGCACTATTAATTAGATAGAAACAGCCAGATGAGAGTCTCGTAATTTAGAAGCAGGGACCAAGCAGAAGACTCCCCTATATTTGGGGACACTGCAACCCTCATAGATATCATTTCCCATGGCGGATATTGCGACCACGAAAGATCTTTCTTTCTGCCGGGAATTGAACTCACTACCTTTCGATAGCGAAAACGATACGTTTGTTAGTCCATAAGATCAAATTTTTTTAAAGTTGTAAGTCTTTCGTGTCACATCAGTCTTTTTCAAGGAATCGAATTCTAAAGCAAACTACGAATTTTGTACATTTCTTATGATATGATTCTGCTGTTTTGATTTCTTTACATTTTAAAAAACCTATAATTTTATAACCAGGATATTTAGAATTCGTA
The DNA here is from genome assembly GCA_026290005.1 of Latrodectus geometricus. NCBI lineage: Eukaryota > Metazoa > Arthropoda > Arachnida > Araneae > Theridiidae > Latrodectus > Latrodectus geometricus. The sequence continues at coordinate 6,122 of JAPDSC010152555.1, forward strand.
ATAAAGCTGAGAACAAAACTAAGAATACATAATATAGTATAATAATCACTAACAACTGTTAACATATATGGAAAAATTATTGCATGATTTTTTTTTCTGAACTTAAGTTTAAGTTAACATTATTGAGATTGTTAAATTCAGTAATTTTTAAAAATTCAGTTCTTCATTTACAAAAGGTATTTCATCAAATTTTATATTATCAGTTGATTTTAAGAACTCTGTACCAAGCCCCATAAACTATTTAATAAAATTTCGATGTTACAACCTCGTGAAAGACAATCTGCAGGATTGTCCTTGCCAGGGCAGTGATACCAAGAGCACACACAGGAATCTATAATAATTAAGATTTCATTTACTTTATTTTGAAATAGATTTCAAAATGTTTGCCAGATATTTTTATCCAGTACAAAACAACTTTTGAATCAGTTAAAAAAATTTTACTTTTTTGTTTAGAGTTAATTAAAATCTTAATTTTCCTCGCTATAAGTGAGAGGTTAATAAAGCATCTAAGAGTTCTAATCTAGGGAGGGTTATTTTTCCGAATGACGCAACTCTGGATTTCGATGTTATCAAGTTCAAGGATGTCTTGTCTTGTGTCTTTACCCACAGGTAGACTGCAGATACGCCTTTTGGCTCGCATCGTAGAAGGAATGAATTTCGGTGACATCAATATATGTCGAAGGGGATCAAAGCTTTTCCCAACAATTTTCAGGATAGCTTGTCTGGTTAGTTTTTCTGAAATAATGATTTATTAATTAATAAATTATTTATTCATCAATGATTTTTTTGCTTATCAATTGAAAAATTATCAGCCACTGAAAATTCTAGTAATAATAACTATAACAATGTTGCTTATTCTAAAATTCTTATTTGGATTATGTCTTGTCAAACATGATAAAAACTTTCTGGAATAGATAACATATTGAGGAGCAAATTTGCATCTTTGTAACAATTTCAACACGCGAAATATTTCAGTTATCACGTCACATGTTTTTTCATTTTTCCTCTGTCAGCTGCTAAATGGCTAGGAGAGTTTAACAAAGCTCAAATCTCTCTTTAATGCAATAATTCTAATAATCACTATGAAATTATTTCAAAATAAATAATGTTAACCAATTTAAAATATTATAATTAAGTAATTAATTATAGCACCTAAATATAAAATTAAATGTGCTACCATAAGTAATAAAAAATCATGAAAATACATTTTAAATAAATGTATGTTTTTAACGTAAAAACAAAAAACATAATTACTTTTGTTTCATTCTGTCTGTATAATAATTAACAAATTAATCATATCGTCTTTTTATTTTAGATTAAAATTCTTTCGCTGTTTAGTTCTTGCAAAATACATTAACAACAAACAATTTATCAATAAATTTATATACTAAAACTAGTACAGCAGATATAATGGGAGTTATTAAGAAGAAAATCGGAGATTAAAGGATGTCTACTTAGTTCTTGAAACAAGACGACAAATGTGTAGTTGCCTCCCAAGGGTTTTGTCCCATTTTGCTGATTAAGAAGTGTATGTCAGCAAATAAGTTCTTTTCCTGAGATTTTTTGTTCCTACCGCACTTTTAATGCACATTCTATTGTTTTTTCTTCTATAATTTAATAATAAACACGTGCGAGCTCGTAATCTAATTCTTATCCAATTAAGTACTTTGATGTTTCTCGATTTAAAAACATAATCTAACAATAATCCCTTAATCCCAGTAACAAGTGTTTTTTTATATTTTGGTGTTTTTTCATAAACAATTTTCTTTCCCTTTTTATCATTTTACTTATATTCTTATCTAAAATTTGATTTTATAATTTTACGGAGGTAAATAATTTTATTTTAGTGGAAAATAATTATCTTTTATTACCAACTTTTCCATGTTAATGAGATCGGTTGTTAAAATTTGATTAATATAAATTTAGTTTGGGCTTTTTTTATACTTCTCTCATTATATTCATATTATTTTTGCATTAAGCAAATTATGAAATAATATTAAAGTATTTCCTTCTACAATGCAAACTCTTATGTATAGGCTAACATACCCAAAAACGGAGTTATTTATTCATAAGGTGTTTCCACTGAAATCCCGTTATTTAAACATGCGGTGATTAAGTTATCCAAATATGGTTAATATTACTAGTTTGAAAAATGTTTGCTAAAGAAGTAAGTGTAAACATTTTTAGGTTGTACATAAATTATTAAACGCTCCAAGAAACTGAAAAAAAAGAAAAGCTAGTTAATTAGTAGAATAAACACAAGAGAGAACTTTCATATTAGTTCAAAATGAAGAAATGTTTTCTATGTTTTATTGCATATTCTAAAACCAGTAAATACATGACTAGAAGGGATATGTTTTGTATTTGAAGAATGGTGTCTATTGTATTAATATAATAGGTGGTATTGCAATATAATTTATATCCTATATATATATATATATATATATATATATATATAAATATATATATATATATATGATAAACATTTTCAACTTATTTATTATATCACAGATAAAATGATAACAGATTACAAGCAAAAGTTTGTTTACTAAATATCATTCTTTTAATTTCTCTATTAAGGTGATATCTTTCAATTTCAAGTTGAAAATATTTTTTCAAAATAAAAAACATTGCTTTTCATAAAATAAATAGTTCTACACAAATATCTACGAATGTTAAACATGCTTTGTTATTTAACAAAAAATGTATATACAGTTTTGGAAATACTTTTTTATATATGATGAATCTTACTATGTAAATAAAATAATTCATTAAATCAAAATTAAAATCCATAAATAGTATGCTATATTCACTCGTAAGTGAACTTTCTATGAGTTCTTAAGTTCAAAACTCACATTGACTTAATATATTTGCAAGATTTCAAATCATTATTTCTGTTGAATTACACTTGAGTTTAAAATCTGATTCTGAAGCAAAAGTAACATGAAATCTATTTACTAGGTGTTATTATTTAAAAATTTCTAACAAATTCTATAGATATTTTTATAAGTAATTCTATGAAGATTTCAATTTCAGTTCAGCTTAATATCAGTTACAATCTTTGCATACAAATTAACAGTTGCATATTTCTTATTTAATAATTATTTAAGAAAACATTGTTAATGTAATGCTCATGACAACATTTATTCATGGATATTTGTAATAATTTAGAATTCAATGTAGTTCTCAATTACTTTATCAAAACATTTCAGGTAAAAAATAAATTAAACTAAAAATCAATTTTGGTTTAGCTTTTTTTATATTTAGCAATTTATAAAATATCAATGAAGAAAAGTCAACACATCCGAGTTGTTGATTTTAAGATTTTCTTTACACAAAACGGTAATTGAATGTATATAAAGGGAAATATCCTAAATGAGCTATGTAGAGTTTGTGACTGATATTACAAGGACACATTATAGAGTTATGTAAATAATATGAGTATTATATACTAAGTGAGATTTTGTACTCGGTTCAATACTTAACGTAGCTAGAAATAAATATTTTTATAATAAAGTTATTTTTTTAAAAAATGTTATCATCAAAAATATGTATGTTGAAAACATCAAGAATACATCCTACAGAAAGCAACAGTGTCTTAAACTTAATAAATATAATATGTAGACTTTTATTAGAAAAAAAGAAACATTAATTTATTAAAACGCTAGTGATAAAAATAATCAATATTCTCGAAACATTCTAAATTTCGTGATTATCGTAATTAGCATTTGAAAATAAAAATGAGTTTCCATTCTAATGACATATTTCCTGAACGAACCAAAACAGCCATTTATTTTTCAAATTACCAACAATGATTAGTGCAAAATGTTGACTTCATTTACTTGAAATTATTTGTTCACAATTCTTAAGAATTATATTTTTAATAATTTTGTTCGCATGGTATATGCTAATTTTCTCTTTCTGACTCAAATTTAAAATTTCTAAAACAAATCTAATCATCTATTTACGTTGCTATGTCTACTATCGTGTGAAATATTAAGCGCTGAAAGAGAAAAAGAAGGAAAGTTTTTAAATTACTCTCTTTTACCACTTTATTAAAGATAAATTCTATCCCAAAAGCTCTTGCGTTAAAAATGCTCAAAGGAAGTAACATAAATCATTTGCCAGCTTTCAGTAGATATTTCTCAATTTTTGCTGATTCAGAATCGTCTGACTTTAAAAATTGTTTTATTTTGTCTAATTTATCTTTATAAACTCAGTTTATTGTTTATTTTCTTTAAAACGTTACATGAAAATGAAAACAATTTTCACTTTATTTTCTCTATACATTTTACGACGCAACAAATTATTTGATAAATTTTAAACTTTGGTGTAGTTAAATTATTTAAAAATTATCTGTTGATGTTAAAAGTATAAAGTCTAAATTTTATTTTAGTATGTATTTAGAAGAATGTTAAAAATATATTTTAAATCACTAGTATAATAAATTTTGATTGAAATTTGGTTGCTATTTAGGAAAGTTTAATATATTTGTGTTATTAGTAGAACAATTATCATAATAAAAATTCCATATTATATTTATCACATAGTTCTACACTTATTAAAGCAATAATCAAGTGTGTTATGCCTTTCAATTATTTTTTATTTTCCTCGTTGATTTTGAGGAGTTAGGATTTTATTCATTTTAAACTTTTATTATTAGTGACTTCTACTAATATATTTTGGAACTTTATAAATTAAAGTAGCGACAAAGATGGTTAATAGGATTCAAACCAACAACATTTCGTCTTCAAACTTGTCTTAGATCGTAATCAAATGTTTTCACTGTGTATTTCTCGTGGGATCTAAAGATGTATAGCTGAAAGGCTCGTGTTACTGATTATTCACCCTATAACGAAGCAGTTTATACTTTTGTAAATTATTAACTATAAAGCTTGTATTTATGAATTAGAAAATCTTTTAAATATGATTGCGTATTGTATCTATTTTGTCATTTTTGAAAATTGTATACAGATGCTTTCTAATTATTCTTTTGAAAGTACATTACTGTTCTATTTTATGACAGTTATATTCTTTGCTTAACTGACATAAACATTTGATTACACGTGATTTACTTTAATCAACTCAATGGATTAGGTAGGGTGTTAGTAATCAATAATAAAATATTAGTATAAAAAAATTAAAATAATAGCTAATGTTCGCTGATCTGGCCTTTTTCAGTCGTTCAGATTTCAAATTTACTTTAAAAAATAAATCTTTAATGGTACTGTAACATTTTCTTAGCTTTTAACACCATTTTAATATTTTTTGAAAAAGTATTAATTTTTCGTTGTGAAATTCTCATTAACTTTTCCTTGTAGAATTATTTTAATCAGTTAAAGAATCAGTTAGAGGAATGTAAGAAATTGTAACAGAAATTCAAAAAGAGCTATTTTGTAACCAAAATGTTGTACTTTGTAGTCAAGGTAATACTTATAAATATACTGATTGAATAAATGTGGAAAAAATATTTTACTAAAATAAATAAATTAATAAATAATAAAGAAATTATTTTCAATGATATTTCTGTCCATGAGTAAAATATAGAATTTCATTTCATATTAACGTATCACAGACTAATTATACAACAGTTGTGAAAATTGTAGTCTAGTTTCAGGATTACAGTGTTTGAAATATATAAGATTCAATACCGCAAATAGTTAAAGATTCAACACCGCAATCACAAGGCTAAATAAATGCTGATTTTAAAGTGAATCAGGTGATTTAGACAGTTACACTGTGATATGTGAAAGAGTACTATTTCTTTGATATCCTTCTGCAAATAACTCGTGGTAGATGTTTAAGTGACTTAGAACTACCTCGGGAGTCAGTCTATCTTTTACATTCTGTCAAATCATGCGCTATTCATTTGTAGGAATTACAGTTTACGTTTTTGCTGTGGATGCAACACTGTCCACCTAAAATATGTAAATTTCCTATTCTTTGAAAAAATATTTTTCATGAAAAAAGTGTTTTTTAAGACGAATCCTATTTTTTGTTAATTTTTTAACTTTTTACAAAATTGGTACTTTAAATAAAAATCAAGTAAATACGATTATGTGAAACAGCCTTTTTTATATATGATTATCTTTTGCTGATGTATTCCAAAATTATTTATATGAAAAATATGCATATAATATTTATTGTTGATCGGAATAAATAAATTGTTAGGTAAAATGTAAAGAAAAAAAATCAAGGTTAACAATTCAATATATTTAAGAAATTACAGTAAAAATGTGTAGTTAAATAATTATGTGCAATTAAAATTGTTAATATTAAACAGTTTTAAATTTAAAAGTTAGATTAAATACGAAATTTAAAATAAATAAGAATAAATAAACTAAAATGTGTAAAATAGGAAATGAATTAATTTAATTTCATCATTCTATAAAGAGAGTAAATTACTTTATTTTTGAGAGAATAAAATTCTCTAAAACATTCTATCCATTCTTAGTAAACCGCATCAAACAGTCGTTTACCCCTGCAATTTGGAACAGCGGTGCCACCAGATGTTTATCAATCGATTTATACCTGCGCTCCTCCCCCTGTTGCTACCTGAAGATTCAGAGGTGAATCGTCTTGTGACACGGCATCCCCCGCACACTAGTAATGACCCTCCTTTTTTTCCTTCTCTATTCTTAAAAGAAGGGTACCTTCTAGCGACAAAATTTATCTTTATTTTTTTCAAACAATTTTTTTCTGTCTCTTGTTTACCATCCTATTAAAGAGTGACGCTTCTAAATTTCGCCAAAATTTCATCTTTTTGTTTTACTGTAGTTCTAAAAACAACAATGTTTTTTAGTTAGGCTACAGAATAGAAAAGACTTTTTTTTATCTTATATTTCTCTTCGATGTTTCAGCAGTGGCTTGTAGTTATGAGTAAAGATCAGCAGATTTTTTTTTATGGTTGTAATCGAAGAAGAGGTGTCTGTTTTCGTAAAACATTAATGAGAAAAATTTTGTTTTCTTTCATTCTTTGAAGGCTACAGTTACAAATAAATTCTTACATTTTTATCATAAATAAAGTGTTAAAAAATATATTGAAAAAAAGAAAGTATTGAAAAATGCTTTTTTATATTGCTCATGTATATATATTTTTTAAAATCGGAAAAGAAATGAAGCCTCACAAAAAATAAACATTTTCACCATGTAGTCATGTCATTATTAAGAAATCTTTACCAAGGAAACTATTTACAAAAATAGCACATTCATTCTTATTCAGGTTAGTTAATGGAAAAATCCTTAGATATGTTTATCTGTGAATAACAAATATATCTAATATCATTGTACTATATTTTTTCAAGTGTTTCACATTTTGGTTTTTCAGACATTTTTTGCATTGTGACCTACTTTCTTTTGTGTTCATTTGAGTAGATAAATCTCTGGTGATCATACAGGCCTCAAGAAAGCTTAATAAGTACAAACATAAAAGCAGTTCAATGGTATGCAAACTAACTAGGATAGTAATTTTTTATTAGAAAAACTAATTACTACTTAAATTGTTAAATTTGTAGATTAGAGGTTTAGAGTTAATCTGATTTCACAGGATTTACCATTTTGTATTAGACTTGAAGTATTGAATTTATGTCTCGTTGCATTTCAAAATGAAACATGTATAATATATCGGATAAACTCCTGGGCAACTCATTTAAAGAAAGGATGAAGTTGAGATGCTACAGAGACAGAATAGGATTTAATCTTATTTGCTGAAAAAACTACAAAACATGATATATAGGTAGAAGTGTTAATATTGTACGTGAAGTTCTTAGATTCAATCAATTATTGTAATGGATATGCATGAACTTTTCTGAAGTAATGTTACTCTTACATTACTTCAGAAAAATGCATGCAAATCCTTCTTCCATTATCGTAGTTAGAACATGTATGTACTATTGGATAAAAGTCTGTTATTTACATAAGCTACAAGAGCGCTTATTAGAAAAGTGGCATTCAGATATCTACAAGCTGATAGACTTACCAGTAATTTATTTATGTCAAGGGACGGGAGCTTTTTTGCTATTAAGCCTAAATCCATGAAATTTCCGAAGTATCAATGCCAGATTCTTTATGATCAGAAAAATCATAGTATCACTATCACTGCTATCCGAATCTGTTTCGGAATCAATATCTGAAATATTTTGATTCCTTTCTGCTATTTCATGCTCTGTTAAACAATTTCGACTCTTCGACATTGAAATGGTAAAAACAGAAAGAATTCATGTCTAACAAGATCTAATTATTTTCTAAAACTGAGCTGCAAACCAAAATACCCAAAGCTTTAACGAAAATAAAACTTCTCTACTTACAATAAACTACCACGTGCAAGTTTAAGGAGATGTCATAAAAAAAGCACGCCATTCGGAAACATTTATTTCCCCTTTTGTTTATATAATTAAATACACATGTATGTGAGTCATGTTTCTCTCATTTGGAGTAGAAAGTCTAATGTACATGTATCTGAAACTATATGGTTATACAATGCCATCTTGTGGCAGAAATTATAGTTTTTAAAATGTTCCAGGACACTGACACAAATACGTGACAGTCGTGGCTGAATGGGAAAACACTCTGGCCCTCCTGCGTGTCGGCCGGTAAGTGAGTGTGTTCGTTGCTGGCACGTAGACGTGACAGTTGGGGCGAAGGGGTTAAAGCTGCATTATCAACCGAAATGCTTTTATAAATGAAAGATTAGGATGAAATATTCAGAAATATTTCGAAATGTTTTAGAAAGGCTGAAGAAATACAGCAACGATTAATGTCAGTATCTAATATTTTGGGTTCAGATCTATTGAAATATATGTTAAAATAACATGTGCAGATTCTTGTACCGAAAGATTTAAAAAAATACAATTTTCCAGAAAATTTGGATATTTTCAATGATTCTTCCAAATAATCACTACCATTATTGTAAGCTTCATTTGATAAGCAAAATACGTAGAAAAGAATATCTTTAGTTTTTGAATTTTAATTTAAACAAATAAAATAAAAAGTAAGAAAATACTTGTAAAACAATAAAAATCACTGTAACATAAAACATGTATCTTTTAAACAATAAACATTTCTTGTTTTGGGGAAAAAAATAATAATTACGACTGAATACAAATTAAAAACTAGTTCATAGAAATAATATTTAAATTTCCTATTGCTTTATTTAGTAAAAATAAAAGTTGCAGTAACGAAAAAACAAAACAGTAAAACCAACTTTAAACCTCGTATTTTTATTCTTTTTTGAACAAATACCAATTGAGCTGTGAGATGAATTCTTTTCTCTATTCATCCGTAGTCTAATTGGGTGCTCTTCAGTTGCTTTAGCAGTAACTGGAAAGGTTACCTGAGCACCAGTATTGATTCCAATGTTACGGCATCGCTTTTCATTCAGATGATTAGTGCTGAGTTATTCCTCTCCCTAATACTTTGTTCAAATAAAATTCTAAAAAGGTCTAGTAGGAAATATTTGGTTCCAAACATAACAATTTTTTTAAATTTCAACATACTTTAAATTTTCTTACGTTATTTAAAATAATGTTAATCAAAGGAATTTATGGCTATTTAAGAGTATTATTTGAAATTATTAATTATTTATTGATATATTTAATTATATTAAAATTTAAAAAAAATTCTTTTTTATTACTTTTGATGAATATTTTAAAATATTGTGTCTTCAAATAAACTTTTAAAGCATTTTTATTCATATTGAAGCATAAAAATTATTCTTATTTAGATATTTAGGTTTTGACTGAAGTGCAATATGTTTTCATATAATAAATTCTTTCGATACATGTAAGTTCCTTTTGGCTAAATCTCCATTTTAAAATGATTATAAAAAAACTAATGGATCAAATATTCTTAAGTGTTATTATGAAATAAAGCAACATATTAAATTATTAAAAAAAATTAAATTTTTCCATTACAGGGAATGGTGTTACAAGTAACATTATTAACAAGATAAAACATAAGGAGACATAAATTAAAAGTTCTAAAAATGTATTGCAAAATTTATTGAATGTGTTAGCATTTTCTAAAGATGAGCAATAGTTGTTAATATTATTTCAATGCATTACTTCTTTTGATTTTCCCAGGTCTCTTATATGAGTAAGCACTATTTTTCAGGAAATCTTTAATTTAATTTTAAGTCAATGTCATTGCACTTGAAATAAATGGATATAATATCAATTCTCGGTGAGTGCAATGCTTTTCTGTTTTTTGTGAAAAGCAAAATGCTTATTAGATTTTATAAATTATTACACTGTTGGATAATATGCTCTCAAACAATTTTTTCATGACTATTCCAAGGTAAAGGTTGGATTATAAAAATCTAATATTTTATAACGAATTGAGATATTTGTTTTATTATAGTAATGTAAAACACGTGACATCCTTCAAAGATGCGGTGTGTTTGTCGGAAAAGGCGTGGCTATTATATTTGGAGTATAACATATTTAGTATCAAATACAATAGAAAAAATCCTACTAAGACGGGAATATGTATGCTAAAAGTTCAATAACACTTATAATCATTTACTAATCTGAAACATTGTATGAAGGAAATTTCCAACTCAGTTGGCGACATCGTCATTTGCCATGGTTCAAGATAATAAGGTGGTTAGCTGTGTTTTGTAGTTCAGTCATCAAATATGGAGACATGAAACATTTGAAAAAATGTTACAATTAAAATATATACCCTGTTAAGAAGATAATTATTAATAGAAAAGAAAAAAAATGTTTATTATTTTTGTAAATATTTGCTCTGTGTATTATTTAAAATGTTTACATTTTGAGTAACTACTCAAAACAGTACTAACACACACATTTTATTCATATTTTATAAACTAAATAATTTATTGAAAAACTTATTTAAATGACAAAGTTTACTTTGGAGATTGTTTCGACTTTGATGACACGTATATACGTATATGCAGTCGTATAATGGAACAGTACAGGCAAAACGTTTTTACTTAACCTTGTTAAAGGAGTAAATAATTGTGACGATTCTTATCAAGATCAATCATATCATAAGATTTAAACTAACTTTAGCTATAGAAATATGTTCAATATATTCAATATATTTATATTTCTTTAATCAAAATACTATGTTTTGACAAAATGCATGTACATGTAATCCTTTTGGTGTGTTTTTGAAACAATGAAGTTTTTGGCACCTTTTCTTTTCCATTTGCAATTCGAATTTCAAAATGTCTCAGAATGTGCTCTATATATTTTAAATATATTTGAGCATTTTGTTTCAGTAACCGTATTGTATGTAGTGTTGAAATTGTAGTGGAATAATTGAAATATATTTTTGAAGAAAATTTTGTGACTTAATTTAAATAGGTTTTTTTTCGTTTATTTTTATTATTTTCATTTAATTTTTTTCTTTACTTTGTTTCGGAGTTGAATCTTCTTTTGCATTGCTGACCTTTATTTTTAAAAAAGATATTTATGTTAAAGTAATTTATTAATATAAATTGTTTTTTTAAATGTCATAAGTGTTCGACTTTATCCAATAATCTATTTAAAAATTAAATTTATGTCTCGAAATTCATGTTCACTTTTGTTCGTTTTCTCTCGTTCATTCGAATTTTATTTTTAATGCCAATTTTCAATCGGTATGTTAAGGTTTTATTGTTTATTTTGTATTTTCATTTTTAATTTATCATTTTAAATTTTTGTGTGCATTTTTCTAGTTTCTTCTTTAGCGCATCCAATTTCAATTTAATTTCCTGAGTTTCTTTCACTGAAAAGTTTTAATATTTCATTTATTTTAATGATTAATAAAATTAATTTATTTATCTTAGACTTTACAGAATTTTTTAAAAAGTGTTTATTACGTATGCTTTGCAACATTTTTCAGTATCGTCAATGAAATTGCACAAAAAATTTACACAATTGTCTAGGCATTTGAAAATTACCTTTGGCGAAATAAATCCATAAATTCGGGGAACTCTTATTTCAATGATGAAACCATATTTTCATAAAAATACTTTCAAACACTTTTAAATAATTCAATTTATGTTATGTCATTTTATTAAAAGAATATTCTTTTACCTTTCTTATCAACTACAATATATGTTGCAAGTAAATAAATTAATCTTTTTTCTTTCTTATTATTTTTTTCTTACACCTATCAAATAGTGAAACTGTAAAAAATAAAGTGTGCCTTTCGAGTAATTTTATAATTCAAAATATATTTTGTAATTAGAATTATAAACTCTTTTTTTAGAAATATTTTTAATATGATCAATAATTAGTAAATACTTTTCAACATTCATTTTTGTAGAAATCAAAGAAAGTTTCGCTATAAAACCATTTTTAATGTTTTCAAGATCCTAAGAGATTATAATCAAATCATATGACTAAATTATTTCTATAGTAACTATGTGTTAATTATTATTAATTTCAAATTCCAAGAATTAACTTTAAATTATGTAATTACCAAATTGAATAGGGATAACAATTATTATTCAGATCAAATTCAATCATATAATTGAAATAATAAACATTTTATGAAAAGATGTTTATTTCATTTACTTACATATATCAAATTGCAATCATAATCTGCCTCTGTAAACTAAACCAGTAGTTTCGAAGTCAAACTATTTAAATTTATCATATCATAGTGGTACTTTTAAAACTATGAAAGGAATTATTATTCTGTTATGTAATTTAACTCTTCATTAGACCCAAGAGCATATATTCCAGATTTAAGACATTAATAATTAAAGCATTTCCCAGAAATTTTAGCACGTTATGTACTTATGCAATTTTTATAATTTATGGAAACAATTTAATGTGATAACTTGAAGATTAAATTTGAAATTATTTTTTTCATGCCATAAACAATGGCATAAAACTTTCTAAACAAATTAAATATAAATTTTCATTTAAGTTTTAATTTATGGAAATATTTATATAAAATCCATGACTAACATAAATCTAATTTATTTCTTTATAAATAATTCTTTTATTTGATAATTAGTTTTCATCACAGTTTAATATTTAGTTAATAATTTAATTCATTAGTTATTAATTTTATAAAAGTTGATAAATAGAAATGGTTGATATATAAACTTGAGCAAATATATTTGTTTAAAAGGTTCTTACTTGTATGGAACTTACTTTATATAGAACTTAAGTTCTAAACTTTCAATTTATAAATGAGAAAAATTTTCATATTATTGCATTTGTAAAATAAGTAATATTAATAACTATTTTTAAATTAAATATTTACCATTTATAATCATATTTCTAGTAAATACACATTTTTTCAATAACTTTATGAAAATAAAGTTTTGATTTTCTAAATTGTACAGACATTAAAAAAAATCAATGATCTAATAAGATCATAAAAATAAAACAATTCCTCAAATATTATTCCAACTATTATTGTTTAAGTAATACCTTCTATTTACAAATATTTTGTTTAATCTCCTTAACATATAAATATGAACTTAGGATTTAATCTCAGAAAGATTAGTGAAATATTATCACAACCTGAGATAAAAAAAAAAAATCAGCAAAATATTTGAATATTTACCTGAATGTATATCTATGTTTAGTATCTTAAAATTACTGAGAGACAAATATGATAAAATATGAAACAATAAAGCAAAAATTAAAAATTTTGTTTAATAAATAAATTTTATATATTTAAGAGCAAAATCCTTGAAAATCCAAAATTCTTATTTTTTATCATTCCAGTACGTACGCCTGAGCTTTGACACCAAACCTGAGCTTCTGCTTCAGCTGCTGATCAGAGAGTGGCAGCTGGAACTCCCGAAACTACTGATCACGGTGCATGGTGGTAAAGCCAATTTCGAGCTGCAGCCTAAACTTAAGGCCGTTCTCAGGCAAGGCCTGGTGAAAGCAGCTAAGACGACCGGAGCTTGGATTTTCACTGCTGGAACAAATACAGGTCTGTAGCAAAAATTAATTTGTCTTCTAGGATAGCATAAGAGACAATAATCTTGGGTTTGTGTTAGAATTAATGCTTAAGCAAAGAATTTGAATAACAAATAATATTTATAGATTTTCACGGCTATTAAAAAATATCATGTCTTGTATTAAAAAAAATATTGACCATTCTTTTAATTATCTGATAATATCAAATCAATCTTTACATTTAAATCATCATCAAATATGCAAATGGAAACTTAACATTTATAAAGAAGTTATGGAAAGTTTTCAGCACGTTTTTACATGTTTGTGGCAACTAACCATAGTTTTCTAAAAGCACTTGTTTCAGATTATTTACAACTGCACGTACAGGTAAAGAACAAAATAATAGGAACACCTGTGATGAGGTCACAAATAATAAAAACAATTTGACGTACTTCATAAGAATGTCTCTTTATCAATATTTCGCTATACTTCACGCAGAAATTAATTTCAAGTGAATTTGAACTAAGAACTGATTGGAAAATGCATTTTAATTTTATTGATTACAGTCTATTTACAAATCCATTAACTTTGGTATTCCAAATATGACTAAAGTATCTAAAAAATGTTTCATGCTATAGATTATAACTATATTTTTCACTATTAGAAGAAAAATGGTTCAATTTGGTATTGAAAATCACTCTACTTCGAAACGTGGTTCAAGACAAGTTCAAATAAGGAAAAGAAAATTCTACCAAGAGCTGTTTTCTTTAAAATATATAACAATTTATTAAAAAATTCAAATTTAAAATAAAGCTTGGCTAGAAGACAATGAAGCCAAGAAATCTATTTGTTATTATTACATTCGTCAAGAGTCAATTTTTATAAGCAAATTTTTTGATGAATTCGTCCAGAAATAAGTAAAAAGACAGTAAAAACACTCATAGTTAATTGTATGATTCTCTTCTCTTCCCAGAGTTCATAGCTAGTACAAGATGACGGAAGACAAAGAAAGCTAGAATAACACGCTCTTACAATACTTGCTCATTGTTTCAAGAATTGTATAAATGGATTCTGTCTCTTTTTACAATAATGATTCAAAATCGTTTTGCTATGTTGCAAATCGAAATGTTCACTTCCTCTTTTCTTCAATATTTTAACGAGATCTTCATATTTTTCAAAATGAAAAACTCAAAAGCATTTTGTGTGTAAATCTATTGAAAAATCACAATCGAAGCATACAAAAGAGAGATTCTTATTTTTCTGCAGTAATAAATAATTCATAAAAATAACCAATCACGTCTAAACCGATTTGAAAAAAATTCACTAAAAAATTTCCATTCATTTAATCGTTTTTTACATAAAATATAAAAAACAATTTATTTTTAAATAATTTTTTAGAATTCTGCATTTAATCCTCTTATATCAAAACAAATTACATTTTGATTTTTTGACCAATATTGTTTACATTTTACTTACAATATTTTAGTTTCGTTTAATTTTTACTATTTCACATGGAAGCCATTTTATGCTTCATAAGAATTTTGTTGTAGCCAGAAATCATAGATTAAGCAACAATTTTTCAAACATTAGTGCTTTGAGACCACTTTGCATAGAATTAATTACATGAAAATGAATTTAATTATTTCTTTCATAGTTAATGCAAAATTACATGAAAGGTAAATTATTAAAAAATAAAGTGGTAAAGACACTGAGAAAGTTTTGTGACCAGATTGCAAATAATAAGGTATGTTCTATTTTTATTCAAATATATTACTTCAAATTTGTACTATTCATTGTTTGATGTTAACTAGAGTTGAAGACATCATAAGCAAAATGATTTCACTAAAATTG
Source organism: Latrodectus geometricus (assembly GCA_026290005.1). Lineage (NCBI taxonomy): Eukaryota > Metazoa > Arthropoda > Arachnida > Araneae > Theridiidae > Latrodectus > Latrodectus geometricus. Next base: position 21,850 of record JAPDSC010152555.1, read on the forward strand.
AAAGAATAATAATTAACGTTTGCACAAACACAAAATCCTTTTTTTTTATTATTATTCAGCAGTTTTATTTAACTTTAATTCTGGCTATTCACATTACAGTCTCACGTTTTATGAATTACTTAAAATAATATACACCGAAACAAATACTTATTTTCTTATAAATATCTCAATAATTTATTGTGATAGATAGAAATTATATCTAGAAATTCCCTATACATAGACAAGATAAGCTTATATTTTTTTTGAGAAAGACACATATTCTTATATATTACAACAAATAATATATACTGAATAGATTTATACTATATCTTGTTCTTTCTAGATTTTCTAGACGCTTATTATTATCCGAGGTAATGTTAAAAGTATACAGTAGACGTTCATTTTTAAAAATATGAAAATGTTGAATTCATGCTAGATCTCATAACTACTTTTTTTCCAGGCAAACTGCTCTATATTCTTAAATAAAACAATATAATTTGAAAAAATATGCAGTGCAAAACAAACTCAAAACACACACGCAAAACAAAATTTATAATTAAAAGCAATTCTAAGTTTGATTGTACCACTGAAAAATCAAGTAAATAATCGTTTATTTCTTTGTGAAAAAAGCAATTTGGAAAATTACTCTTTTAGAAACATATTTTTCTATTTTGTTAATGTAAGAAAATATTTTAATGTTGCTTTTCTTAAAAAGGTACCTCAATCTTGTAAGTCATTCACTTGCTTGTTTAGCAGACGGCCACAGCATTCCTTTTCTCCTTGTTTAGAGTATGAATAATTTTTTTTCATTTTTATTCATTATGTTCTAAACTACTTCTTATGTTACAACTACTTTTTATGCCATAAATTACATCTAACTCTCCACATTCAAAAAATCTTGAAATGAAATTCCAGGGTTTCCATCTTGAAGACATGGGTCCTCTTCACTCAACTCGTCAAGTCTGTTTCTTGCCTTGTCTTCCTTCGGTTACAGTCATTGTTTTAACAAAATATGCATGTCAAAATTGATAAATAAAACTCACAACACTCTTTTATGACTCTAATAATTTTTAGAACAAAAATATTAAAAACAAGTTGAAAATAAAAACTTATGATGCAACAGTAAAATCTGTACTTTTATATTGTGCTGAAAGTTAGAAATTAACTAAACTACAAGAAAAAAAAATTGATGTCTTCCACACAAAATGTTTCAGAAGAATTTTGCATATTTTTGGTCGCCAAAAATATTACAAATAATAGTTTATATGAAAACCTAAAACCTGTCCTATAGCAAATAATTTTAAAAATAAACGTTGGAGATGGATTGGACACGAACTGACTGATCCCACAAGAATATCATTTACGTGTGTTCCTGATGAACGGAGGAAGAGAAGATGACCGAAAATAATTTTTAGATGGATGATCCTAAAAGAAAAAAGCAATTTTTAATGGATCACCTGTAGACTGGTCAGAAAAACAATCCAAAACTAGAGAGGACATAAAGAATTCGTTACTTGACCACCTGCGCCACAAACATGTAATGAGCAACAAAGTAAGGCAAAACATGTCAAAATTATCAAAACGTTGCTTTTCTTTGTCTAGCATTATTCTAAACATGAATTTATGTTTGTAATAATGATAGACTGATGAACAACATTGTGCCTAAAATGACAATTTCATAATACGTTTGAAATGGCTTTAGCAAATTGACATGATCAGTGCATGTAAAAATACTTTACGATATTTTCATTAGAAGCTATTCATCAATGCATGCACTGTATGAGGAATATTAGATTAGATAGTAGGAATTCCCTATAAATGCTTAAAAAAATCGGTTATTTAAACATTAGCTGTGAATTTAGCTATCCATATTTTGAAGGATTTAAGATATTTCAATATGAAAGTGTTGATTCAATATTTTTAACCATAAAAAATTTGATGAGGAAACCTTGACGGAAGCTAAAGACGCATGTAAAGAAACTTGCAAAACATTTTTAAATTTTTCTTCATAAACCGAAATTAAAGTTATGTGCCTGTGAGGCCATGTTAAGACAAGTCACATTAATTCATTAACTATTGAGTGTTCAAACTATAAGTTCATAAAATCATGGTCTACTGTATTAAGAAAAGGATATATGAAAACAAAAAATTCATTTATATTATTACAAGTTATAAGAACAAATTATATACTTTGAAACTTATATTATATGCAAGAAACTTCATATGTTATTAAAACAGAAATCTTCGAAAATAAAAGGGGAAAAGGCTATTTTTAGATTCAGGGTATCTACATGTATTTTTAAAACTTATATGCATTGAACAAAAGTGTGATGTGAATAGATATAAAGTAAAAGATTTCACGTATATTTTTAAAAATGACACAAACAAAGAATATTTGAATATGTTAGCTATAAATTGTGAAATTTTCACGTAAATTATCGTAATTGAAGAAGAATCATAGAAACGGGGATAAGCAAATTCCGAAGGGCTGATATTGCTGCGACATGCAAGGAATTCTTGTAATACGTTATTACAAATGATATGGACATAAAAGACATACTTTGGAAGATTTATATCATGTCTAGGTATATTCACATTTATCATTGCAAATGACCTTGATAAATGGCATACTGGAATAAAACCTATACTGCATTAAGAATTCCCTTATTACAAATCATAAAGACAAATGATATACTGAGATGAAAAGTACATCTATATTATTAAAAGCGAACAAATAAATCTTTATTTTTGTAAAATTTCTCAATAAGAAAATCAATACCATCCCGATGTCTATATGTAATTTAAAAGTTAGTCTCAATTCTTGACAGCAATAATTAATAATTTATTTTAAATATTAGCTAATGATTCGAATAAATAAAATCAACGATTTTTAACATCACCGATCTTCCTCCAGATAATAGTTATTTTTTATTACATTACATACTTCTGAATTATTAAAAAAATTATAATTTTGAAGTTATTATCAGATATTAATATTTGAAAAAAGAAAAATCAATATAAAAAGTCATTGAAAAGAGAGAACATGTTTGATATAGAGAATATCTATTTATGAAAAACCTGTTTGATGAAAATGAATATATTTAACTAATATATTTTTTTTATTTATAACAATATAAATTTTAGCTAATTCTAAAAACATATTTGCTATTAAAGTAGTGAAATAACAAATTTGAAATTAAAAAACGATTAAAAACTATAATGTGTGCGTGTGAGATAGGACCCCCTCAGTGAATCTCATATTTTTATTAAATTTTGCTACAGTGAAACAGGGATATCCCTGGAAGTTATTTTCAAAATTCTAAAATTTACTCGGAATTAATCAATATACTATAAAGAGAAAAATAAATATATTCTCTCTTTAACGGAAAATAGAATAGTTTGTGAGGTAATATTTAATATTTTATAACCAAATGAAGAAGCTCAATGACAAGCATACAGTTGAGCGGTAAGGCAATACAAGTCACAAATAATTTCCCCTAAGAAAATTTTATTAAACGAACAACATTATGTGCTCATCTTTAGCGTATCGTAATCTTGGTAAGAATAATTCTACATTATTTATTGGATAAACCTTTTATAGAGGACTATGCTACGGGGTAATTCAGAATAGGAAAAAGTCTTAAAAGTTTGCTAACACTTGAGTTTTTAAGTCAGCCATAGACATCAGTGTACGAGTGAAAATGACGTATTCATAAATTTCTTGCTCGTTAGCGTACTGGTAGCGTATCGCACTCCCAACTCACAGGCCACAGGTTCTATCCTCGGGTTGAGCAAGGTCAACTCAGCCTTTCATCCCTTCAATGTATGTATAAAATTAAGTACAAGCATGCTTGGGAGCTCAATACATAATGGTTTCGCTTCAGGCTGACTACCTAACCGAGTCACGGGCTTCAAACCCCAGAGCCCTCGGTCAAGAAATAATAAATGGACACAGTAGACTTTGCTCGAAGAGATATTTTTCCTTAGAGTTTAATTTAATCGTAAATTTAATAAAGTAATAAATAGGTGGAATTTAACTAAGTACATAGTTTGATTATATATAATCAGTTAAAAGATATATATATTTATTTATACAATAAACTGCTGAACGCTGTAAATATTACAACCTGAAGGAAGTATGTAAAAAATATAAAATTTAAAACATGCATTAGCGTAGAAAGATATGCAAATGATTAGAATTTCAGCACAGGAACACATCATGAGTGCTTGTGGTGCCACTTCAAATCTCTATTTAAGGCTTTGAGATTTCAACGATTTCAAGTTTGGCAATTGTGTTTTTCTTATGGTTTATCAAAAAACAGCAATCATTTTTCATCAGGCGTCTGAGTTCTACAGGGGAAAAATAGTGGCCTACCGAGATTGTGGATTATCTTTCAGGGAAATTGGTAGTCATATTAGACGACACCAATCAACTGTAATGTGGATATGTGATCTTTGGATGCAGGAAGGTACGACGGAGACGAATGCAGGAAGTGTTCGATCACATCCACCTAAGTGCACCACTTCACGTGATGACATGCAAATAGTGCGCATTGCAATGACAGATCGTTCAGCTACATCATAAGTCATACCTCAGCAGATTCAGTCTGTAACATAACGCATCATCCAGTGTCTGCACGTAGCATTTGACAACGTTTACAGCAGAGTTGTCTGTCTGCAAGACGTCCATTGTTTCATTTACCATTAACGCAGAACCACAGACTTCTCAGCCAGCAATGATGGGATAAAAGAATGATGCAGACGGCAGAATGAAATGGTGCATAACGTTATGCACCTCCACACAGGTTCTACAGCGGGTATTAAGGCATGGGGTAGCATTGGATATCACTCTCGCACTCCTCTAGTACGCATTTCTGTTATTTTAAGCAACCCGCGCTACATCTCCGAGTTGTTGAAGCCAGTTGTCCTTCCTTACCTTTAAAGTTTGCCCACAGTCATATTTCAACAGGATAATGTGCTACCGCACGTGGCATGCATTGTCCAAAGGTTCTTCGTTCATAATCTGATTGAATTGCTTCCCTGGCTGGCTTGCTCTCCGGATCTTTCACTGATAGAAAACATGTGATTGATCCATTTTCTCAACATTTCACTCATATTATATCCCCAACTGCTACGCCAGATCAATTTTGGCAATGTATGGAAGCTGCTTGGCTTGCTGTACCCCAAGAACACATCCAAATTCTCTTCGAATCAATGCCGAGTAGTGTTGCAGTGATGATCTGCAACAATGGTGGCTTTTCTGACTACTGATTTTATCAGGAAGCACACTTCACAGATGTATATAAATTTAATCATTTGATACTTGGTCCTCATGTTAACTACATAAGTTTTGTTGTGTATTATACATACTCTTATCTTTCTTGGTGTTGTAATTTGGGTGGCCCGCAGAATATATATATAAAATTTCAAATTTTAAATATTATACTTACATAAATTTTCGTAATTCCAGGTGTGATGCGCCATGTTGGGGAGGCTCTGGTCAACGAACGAACTCCTCGACAAAGAGGAAGAGTTTTGGCCATTGGAATCGCTCCTTGGGGAATCATTGATAATCGGTCGGATCTCATTGGGAAAAACGTAAGATCTTCAGTTTTTTCTCTCAAAAAATAAAAAATTATTTGTAAAATATGCAAATAAGTTTTAATTTTTAAGAAGTATTAGATTAAAACTGGATTAACTGCTGGCATTGTGATTGGCCAGAATAAGAAAAAATAGTATTTGAAAAATACTTCCATGCCTTTTTCAAATTTCAAAATGACCATTTTTTTTAAATTATCATACTTATTAATTTAGTTTTTAGTTTCTTTGTTATTAAATATAACTTAGCTGAAATACATTGAAGATTTTCATTAGTATATATTAAATTATCAAAACTCTGGTATTTAAGAACTGTTTGTTTCATGTTATATTCTTACACTTATGTAACACTTTCATTATGTAACACTTTCATAATTTACAAATTCAGTACCTATTTTCTTTCTCCGCATTAAAACCAAAGGCATTTTCAGATAATTTCATTGAAGTTTAGAAAGGTGTTATAATTTAAATGATGTCTTGACTAAAACTTAGAGTTTGTTCTTCATATTCAAACTGGAAACTCTCAATAGAGGAATATAGCATTTAGTTTTCTTTGAAAATTTCAATCTTTTCATAATTTTTGTTTTACAATGAAATATACATATAATATGAAATATATATGTATAAATTTGATTAATAAAAACCTGGTTAATGTTTCCAGCTCAAATCATAAGAATGATGAAACATAATTAAGTGTAATGTAATAATCGGAAAAATGTTTGCTGTTTAAAATAAAAATTAAATGATTATTACATTCAATCAATCTGGAAATCTTAAGTTGTGTGTGTGTGTGTGTGATGCATTAAAATTATTTACTGCTGTACCAATTCTGTTATTACATAAAATTATATACAGTATTACAGCACTAATTCTTGTTTTTAGAAAATGTCAATGTTTTCAAATTTTCTATTTGAAATTCTGATTTATACTAAAGCTTTAATATGTCAAAGTAAGCTATTTCGTATGGATTTCTGTCGATCTCTAATCACCGGACAATTGCTTATGGATAGAATTGACCTTTTCAGAGATGACTTGGTTTCAATCATAAGCTATTCTTGAGCAGCAGAGATAGGTGTTGTAATTGTGCTTCCTACCAACTCAACTATCAGGATATATATTTTTTCATCGGTTTATGTTCCATACACGTGTTGCTCCCTTTTGATACATGAATACAACTCACTGTGAAGAAAGTGTCTCCTGGCGGTAAAATATGTTTGATGTTACAAATAATGATTTCCTTCTATTAGTTGATCCAGTATAGTTTCGAATTCATATTATGAGGATATTTTCATATTCAAGTATTACTGATATATTTTGTTTTTGTCTAAATTGTTCGTCTCCCTACTTTTACTGTCTGCTGATAGTCAAATGGCTAATACTTCGTTCAAATGTGCATGTTAAACTTGGGTTCACTGTTCGTGGGTTCAATTCTCTACCTTGGATTTATAAGTAAAAAAATAACCTTTAAAAAGTATATTCATCCATATTCAAAAAGGAATAAAATGACAAAGTGCTGAAAACTGTCCATTATGCATAGTACTATAACTTAGGAATGTTAAAAATACAACTTCCGGGGTATTGAAATATCATTAAATTAATTAAATTAAAAGAAGAGTTTATATAGTTGAAAATCTATATGTGAAAAGACTGAAAAGCTGTATCAGAACTTAGAATTTACATTCTATTGAATATCAGCTTATATGACTACCAAGCATGACTATACATTCTGAGGAAATAAACTTTCTCTTACTTCTACTAATCAATAAAGTATTCTTTTGTCCTCATATATTATTCAATTCAAAAATGCATTGAGCTTATGTAGAGGTTCAGTTATTATTTTTTATTCTTTCATTTTTGTATGTTTACTTCCCATTACATTTTTTGCAATAAAGGGTATGTTATTTAAATTTGGTATGCGTTTTGTGAAGAATTGAACTGATTTCATGCAGTAAGATTCCATAACATAATTATTATTAACGAGTAATATCTTCTATTTTATTTTCCATTTTTTAGCAAAAGTAATTTTTTTATTTTATTGAATTACAAAAACATATTTTATGAAAAAATTATATAAAAACAGAGATCGAATGAAAATTTTAAAAAATAAATAAACAACATTAAAATTAAAAGTAATTTAAAAGAATGAAAACGAAACACACACTGAACCTGTTCTATAAATGTACATTATTTATGGAAAGGATGCTTTTTTATCTTTATGAGTTTTTTGCTTCAAAAAACCCATTGATAATAATTCACATTTTTTTTTTAAATGGAAAACATTTTTCAAAAAAAAACTTTCTCCTCCACCTAGTAAACAAAAGACTTACATCTAGACGAAGATCTTATGACTTTTAAAACAAAAATGCTTATGCTGTGCAAATGTGCTATATTCCTACTTTCTCCATTTCTATATTTTTATGAGAAAAGTCGTCTGCAGTAAAATTACTTTTTCACGTTTTCATCGTTATTATATTCTGCAGTTTTCTTCACAGTTAAATAAAAATAAAACGATGGAAAATGTTATAAGTTCTCTTAGTAAGGACAATGCTGTTATTGTTGAAGTATTTCTGTTTAACAGCATTTCATCATATTTCTCATTTTACATTTTTTTGTAAAAATTCAGTGCAGATTTAAATTCCATAAAAATAAATTGCTTCTGAAAGAATTTTAAAAAACTGTGATGGAAAAATATTAGATTGCAAAACTTTGATGCAATAAAAAGCTAGGATTTCATATTTCTGATTATTTTTTTTTAATATCATTAGAATAGCCGAGAAATCTCATACTGACGCCACAACAGATCACTGGCAAAGCGTTATGGTTTTGTAGGTAATATTGGTTTGGTACTCATGAAAACAAAACACTTCATCTTTAATAAGATCTTTGATGTCATACTAAGAAAATTCACATTACATAGTTGATCCTGTTGAATCTATAATTCATTGTTAAGGTATTCTAAATAGGAATTAAGTTTGTTCAAAAAAGTAATTATCCCCACTCCTAGTATCAAGTATAACATCATAAATGAAAAAAGTATGTAAGCTACGTGCATCAATTTAACTAATTTCTTATTAGAATTACTTCTACACGTAACCATGTCAGGACGTTCTAAAAGAAGACTGCAATTCAGTAACAAATAACAAATTTATTGAATATCGCGCTTCTTCATTCTATGACCGACTCTGCCCCGGTCGACGTACATCAACTCTCTTTATTGTATTCGCCCTCTAGTGGCGATTTCACATTTCTCACAAGTATTTTTATTTATTTATTATTAGAGATAAATTAAATTCTATATAAAGCCAATACTGATGTTCATTTTACTTATTTGCATAATAAATAACATTGAGTAAATTCCCATTCTGTTAATAAAACATCCTATATAAATTTTGAAATTATTATTTGGATGGAAAAAACAACAAAGAGTACTAAAATAATTAAATATATAAAAATAAATTAATGCTATACTTAAATTAATTATGTGCTAATTTTATTTTACTCTAATTCTAAAATTCCCATGTATGTAAAACTATCTGTTTAATTGCAAAAATACAGTCTTTTCGATTAAAAACCTAATATTCGATTTTTTAATAGTGTTACTTTTTTGCAATAATCTTTTTTACAACTAGATAGAATGTTATATAATAGAATATAATAATAAATAAATTAAAAGCACATTTAATTTTAATTGTATTCCTATAATTAAATTTAAATACTTTTATACTATCAAATGTTATTTTCTATTATTTAAGAAACATTTAAAAATCCGTTTTATCTTACTTATTTTCAAAAAATATTTAAATTTATATCTTAATGTATTTCTGAGTAGTAAGTAAAACTACAGAATATTTTTTTTCTTTATGTTGTAATCAAAACTATTCTTAAGTGTTTGTAACGCATGTCATATCATGGATGGCTTATATTACTTTTTATTTTCATAGGCAGAGAATTATCTTGAAAAATAACGCTGCTTTAATCTGGCCACACGAAAAGAATTTCTAAATTGGGTAGAAATGCATCTGGCAGTGGAGTTGTTTTTGTTTTTCACGGTGCAATTGCTTTTACGTGATAACTACTCACAATCTTTAGGGTGTCCATTAAAGCTTGCTACTCCTCTCTTGATCTCTTGACTTTCCCTTCTTTCTAACAACTGGAGAACAATCTAACGTAATCTTTCTGGATAAGTTCCAACCCCAAAGAATTCGATTTTTACCTATTGCATTTCAGTAGAAATATTCCCATCACATTTGAAGTAGAAAAACATTTTTCGTTTTTCTTAATTTATGTTTAAATAAAAGCTGCAAAAAGATTAGCTGTTCAGATTTATTTTATTTAAAAAAGAACAAAAGTAAACCCATTTGTGGTGAATTTATTTCTGTGTTTTTTCCCAATTCAGGGAAATGTAAATGAAATTCGTTTTAGGTTATTACCTATTCGGGTTTTAAGTTGGTTATGTTAATATTTCTTTCCCTGATTTTTTTTCAGGAACTCTCTGGCTAATTTTCTCTCGCTTAAATTGACAAAATATCGATCAACCTAATACAAGCGTATGGTGTCAAAATATTTTTCTTTTTTCAAAAGAACAAATATTCATTTTATATAAAAACTAAACAATATACTTATTATGTAAAACTAATCTATGTACTCAAAATATTTTTTTTTAATTTTCATTTTTGAACAGTATATTTTATTGACTGACGAGAAATCTGTATTTAAATAAAAACTGTAGGTTTTCTGTATTATGTCAAACAAAGCATTTGATTTAATACAGAAACACAATGTAATTTTTTATTGATTTTAAATATATAACAAAGATTTATTTAAAGGCATTTTTTAATATTATAATTGAAAGTTGAATTTCTTGACATTTTAATTTATTTTTCAATATCATAACATAACTAAATTTCAAAACATCATTTACTTACTATTTTTAATAAAATATCAGTAATATGTGTGCAAGTTTTTCAATTCCTTTAAAGCAATATATAAAAAAATTATTAATAAATAATTTTTCAAATATGTAAAAGACAGAGCTAAAAAAATTATTTTCACTTCGGTATAATTAAAGATTTTAATTCGTTATATTTTTATACAACACTATAACTTATTATTAAATTTATAAATTAATTTTTAAAATTAAATACTTCCTACCAAATTTTATGTATACACAGAAAATACGCAACAATCATAATCATTGAATTTTTAATAGAAGTTAATTTTCAAAAAGTATTTTAAATTGCGCTTTTAATCATATGTTTTTAGTGAAATTTTATATATAGACATTATATATTAGGTTAGGGAAAAAGAAATCCATTATTTTTACGTGAACTTTATGTAACTTCTTTTGGATTCACTTTGTAAAAAGGTTTAAAACAGCTTTCATGTAGATTTTTAGGTCTTGCGCGTTACGATTGCTGACATGCGGTTAACTTCGATCATTTTTAATATTTTATAGACATTTTCGACGATGCAGTATCCACATGCGAGGTACATCTCTAACATCAAAAATACCCGAATGGAATCGACGAAACAAAAAGTGTACGTAACTGGTTGTTACAGTCTTATATAGGACGATAAACACCTTTCACAATTTTAGCCACCCGGCTATCTTTTTCGCCGTTACAAGAGAAAAACGAAAATGTATCGAATTTTCTGTTTGTTGTCTTCCATTTTTAAAACCTTGTACTCGTAACTGAATTAATCAAACAAAAAACCGCAAGAGGATATTTTAGTGTCAAATGTCACCTTTCCAAGGAGCATAAATCTGAAATTGTTTGATAGATACCTCACGAGATATC
>JAPDSC010152569.1:0-41226 GCA_026290005.1 Latrodectus geometricus
AAAAAAAAGTATAATCCCACAAGAGGCAGTTAACTAATTGAGGGGTGGTTTGTACCCCAATGTGAGTGTACCTAGGTCAATAAGCATTCAAAGTCATTACCCACAATAATCAGATCACGCTAGCCTAGGACACGATCCCCGTTCATCAGAACAGAAACCCCCAAGTGTTGTTTTCCGTTTGGGGCACGTATTTGATGTAACCATGACAACTGAAAGATGGGCCCCTGGAACTAAAGTCAGAAAATAAATCATGACGCATCTGTTTAGGGCATAATGGAAGAAAACAAGCTCTCCCATAAGTAGACTGATGTCTCATTCACCTTTAAGTATCTCACCTGCACCTTGTCTAGCCGACTATATTTAAGAGCCACTTCTAGAGACAAGGATTAAAAATCTAGATCAAGGATAATCTTACATGATATTCTTCATACATGTTCTATTTGCTTATTCAAATTCATTACTATTCTGGTATGACTAATAAAAAATATAAAGCATAAAAATGATAAAATAATATGCAGAACATCTATTTGATTCTGGAATCTCCAACAAAAAGTAATCTGACTGATTCATTAAATTTTGTTCAAACACTAAAATTTGTAATATAGCAAGAATAAAAATTTACCACTACTTCATGATTTTATAAATTACAAAAAGAAACACTTTACTTTCACCCGAATTAAATGGGCACAAAAATGATTTCAGTATTTTGAAATTTGTGTCACCCATAAATCTTAATAGGGAATAAATCATGTATTCAAATTTATGAATCAAGAACTAATCAATTTATTATCCCATCGTATTAATTTATTTTATCATTTGTTGAATAACTAACTTCTTTCCATTATACACCTAGTTGTAAGAATAATAATTCATATTTCAAATTTAACAAGTTTATTAATAAGTAAAATAGTAATTAGTAAAGAAGTATTTAATATCCACAAAAGCTTGATGCGAGATATTTTATTTAAAATAATATACAATATTATGTGATAAACAGTCTTTAAACCATTCATTCTTTTAAAATATAACTAATATATTTACCAGAATATAATAGGGTAGTATATAATTTTCTTTCTAACTAAAATACGTGTTTTACAAATTTAAGAATTTATTAGTGGTTTAAATTGCATATTTATTTACTTTTAAAATGATTCTTAACTCAGTTAAAATGCCTAAGAAGGGAATTAATAATAATTTTATTAATAACTAAAATATAAAAATGTCAAAATATATATGTATTCCATTAGTTTAGTAGTAATATCAAAGTTTTCGTAAAGAAAATAATGTAAAGAAGTGAAGTGCATTTATTATAACTATGTTTACTTTAAAGTATTTATGCATAAATTAGATTTAAAAATATCTTTTATATGAATTTTCTATTTTAAAATAATTGTTTTTAAAATGCAACGTTATCAGCAGTTGTTTCACAATATACACTAGTCAGAAAAAGGGAAGAAGCTCGGAATTCAGTTCCTAAACTTTTGAGCAAATTGTAGGAATAGTTAGGGTAATATACTTATTGAAACTCCTCAAAAAGTAAATTCTTTCGTGTTTCAGTAATATTTAGAAAAACTGTTGTTAATTTTTGCAGTTAAAATTATCTTTATTTTCAAATTGAGTCTCATAATTTTTTACAAATTTAGATAATTGAACAATTTTAGAATTTTCTTAAGAAATTCCAAAAAAAAAAAAAAAAAGAGACTTCATTTTGAGAATTTTGGAAGTAAAATATACATTATAAATCAAAACTGAATTTATTAAGGACAGCAGAGTTTCTTAGATCAAAGCTTAGATCAAATTATTCTTTCTTAGATCAAATTATTAAGAATGTACATATTTGCGTAAATACACAAATAAAAGCTTACTGCACATTTATTTGGTGAAACTTTTTAAGAAAATTTTGTGAGCACAAAATCCAAAACATTTATTTTTTGGTATTAGGTTAATTTGGATTTGAATAAATTTAATATTATTCGCGTATTCAAAATTACAATATTTTTTCAATAATATTAGGAATTTAATCCAAATATATATTTATCATATATTTTATCAATACAAACATGTATTGAATATCAATAAAAAAAACTGCCTCACAATTTAGATAGAGAAAAAAAAAGTCCTTTTCTTAAGCCCTTCGAAATAGCAATCATTGAATTCAACTTTAGGTAAAAATCAACAAAGAATTGTATAGCTATATCAATGGGATCTATTTTTTTTTCAACACTCATCTCCGAGTACTGATATGAGTACCTTTTATTTTCCCTTCATTCTCCCTGTGGTTTCTAAAGAGGTTCAAAAACTACTGGGTAGGGAAAAAAGGGAAAGAAAAACTTTGAATGAAAACCAAATGATTTGCCGGGTTCGGTCTCTATTGATGTGACAGATTTTATTTATTTCTTAATTAATGATGCTCACCTTGCTGAAGTAAACCTCTCTCCCCTCAATAGCTGTCTCTTTCCCCCCATATGCTTTCATACCTGACTGAATTCTGGATTCGTATAACAAATGTACTTGGGTTGTACATATGAGTAATATAAACATGGGAAACTTTTGGGGGAGCGTTCACAAATTTATTCACCGTGGAAAACCTGATAGATTTTTTCACATCTATTAAATTACTAATAATTATATTATTTATTTATTACTTTTTGTAAAAAAAAATATTTAAAAGAATTATTTTTGATTTTTAAAATGCATCCCCCCTTCATAAAACATTTATCATCTTTACTGAAAAACAGATAGCTAATGGAATAGGAAGAAATATATATATATATATATATTTTAAAAACAATATTCAAATTTCTACAATTAGTGACAATAAGTTTAGTTTTAAGTTACTACGTTACTTAATAATAAGTTTACTATTTTAACGAGAAAAATTTCAAATGAGAATGCTACATATTTTGATTTAAAAATTGAGCAATATCTGTAACAATATTGCATAAATGTATTGTTATGACAAAACTATTTTTTAAGTATAAAATTTTTAAATTAATTATTAAATAAATGCTAAGTTATAAATTAAAATAATCTATCAATTAATATAACATTACTATTTTAAATGTAACTGAACGAGATAATTATTCTTTTATCTTTTCGGAAAAAAAGAAGTTTAATGAAATAACAAGCCATAAATAACTGAAACTGTAATGAGCCATTGGTTTACTAGCTAACAAATTTGGTAAATAAACGAGCATATCAAACCTAAAATTAGAATTTTTTTACTTGAAGAAAAAAAAGGAAACAATAAATTTCCATTAAGAATAGTCTAAGGAAAAGAAAACAAGTTGTTACTTTATTTTCACTGAAATGATTTTTCAATACTAACTTCAACTCCAATCAATTATTTAAGCAATCGAAATTCTTAACGATTCTATTTTTCATTTATGTTGGTAATGGTAGTGATTATCTTAATTATATATCTATATTTATATGTGTGTGTGTATAGTTTAACTTAATTTGGATAAAAAGTGAATAAATTATTTTTTTAAGTAACGTAGTTCATGATAAACCTTGAACTCTAAAGACTCACTCGTAATAAAAAAAATTGTCGAAAATTTATTTATATTACTTATTATACAATTTCTTAGAAAAACATTTTGTTGTATTTAGGTATATATAGGATGATTCATGTGCACAAAAATTATTATTCATTTGTTAAATAATAATAATTTTTGTGCATATTAATTGAACAAAAATGAGCACGAAAAATTGCATCAGAACTATATAAATGTCCTTTTTATTATATTTATTTACATTCAGTATGTGTGCGTCGGAGAAATTTAAGTTATATCTCCTCTATTGCAAAAATGTTTACTAATATTGCGCAAGATTAGAGTAACTCAAAAGAGAAGCATTTGGATATAAAGCAAATTAATTTAGAGATTCTGCGCAATATTACTTGAAGAGATTTTATTCAAAGAAATGTAAAAAATAGACATAAGTGCTTTGGAGAATTTAAAACATAAAAGGATAACATTATTATAATATAGTCAACCTGGGAAGTATTTTAGAAAAATATGGAAGGTAAATAGTAAACTAATGCAATTTTCCGTGAATTGAATTTGTAATTCTGTATGATCAATCATAACCCATATAAGAAATTGCGTGTTTGTACCGTTTAGAAATTGAAGGAAATTTGGTTGTGTATCCATTTTAATAATCACTCATTAACTATTACAATTTAATAGAATCCAGAAAGTTATTCGACCGAAGAAACTTTTCCGAATGTTTTACGCTTCAATAAGTATTTCCTTGCATCTTCTAATTGGTAAAGATCATTTAAATAGTATTTTTTCCATATCTTCAATTTCCTCAGAGTGGGCAAAGTAGGAAGTAATCACGTGCTTTAATTTAAAATAAAGTATAATTAAGTAATTACAAATTATTATAGATAAAGAGTAGCATTATCCTGTCAATAAATATGGAGCTTATTTATTTATATGTATTTTTTATGTATTACTTATGTATTACTTAAAAATAGGTTTAACATAAAAATTTTGAGTTATAAAACAGCAGGTTTTTAACATACTTAAGGACAGTGATATATTTTTTCTCTGATAACAGCATTAAGATTCTAGATATTTTGAATTTTTTCATATATCAAGAAATATAGAGGGTGACTTAATTAACATATTTTTTATTTCTTTTGCATAGAAGTTTCACCAAATATATTTGCATTAATGTGAGAAAAAGTGATAGTGATGCTGCTAATTTGCATAATGATTTGCTTATAAATTTTTTTTTAAAAAATATGTTACTAAATACTCACTAGAATTAAATGAAATTTTTTTTTATAATTCCATTTATATATATTTCTTGTCTACATTTAAGTTATACTTCAGACTATAGATAGTGATCCATAATTTAAACTATTACGAAAGTAATATACTTCAAGACATAAAGCTTACATAAAAAAAATATAATTATAATTCAGTTTCCTTTAAATTTAGCTTTCAGACCATTTGAATTTTATTGACTATAAACTATTTAACAAAGCAGCATTTAAGATTTAATTATCAGTTTTAAAGTATGAAATACGTTTCAAGATCTTAATTGAAAAGTTGTAAAAGACCATTGCTTAAAAGCAAAATTTTAAACATTAAAAATTACAAAGAGTAGGGAATATCTCATTTTACTCTAAAAAATGTGCTAATACATATGTAGACATATTTTAATGATAATATCTGAAACTTTTTCATTTTAAAATTATTTTATGTAACTAAATAAACCCTTTACAGAGACAAAATTTTATATTAATGGAGAAATACAAATTTGTGCAAAAATAATGGTTAATCATATAAAAACCGAAGTACAGTAATAAATACTAAAATAACTTGGTACTCGTTCATTTTATATTAAGTACAAATAATTACATCTGTAGTTAATAAAAGTCACTAGTAAAAAATGTACTACCATGAATAAGCTATGTTCATGGTAGTACAATTATGATCTAATGTTAAGTATAGGTTATGACCTATAATATGTATGTTATGATCTATATATATAAGTTATGATCTATAAAAAAAATAACTTTTGATTTTTCCAACAAAAAAAAAATCGGTTCTAATATATGCTTAAAGAACAAATATATAAAAATCACATTCAAAACGAAATAGAATAAATAAAAAAGGATTCAATGAGCACGTATTTCAAACAAGCAAGTTTAGGGAGGAATAGCAACTATAAAAACCAACTGTGTCTTTCAAAATGATAAATAACAAGAACTGTTAGGTTTGTAATAGACTTTTTACCTTGTTAAACGGTTAAAAAATTCTATGATAAAAAAGGGTATCCTTTTGATTCAAAATTCATCAAACCGTGAAAAGTAGGCTTATCATTTGTCAATTATGTTAAAGCACCACACTGGTCCTTTCAGATGAAAAAAAAAATTATAAAAAAAAGCACCAGTATCATAACGCCAGCTGCAATCGTGGTGGCTGCTCAATTAACAGAGATCCCTTTCGAAACGAGATGTAATTACCTGGCATTTGGGGACCTTCAGAAGGCTGTTGGGGGAGGGGGACAAAGACCCCATCACAAATTCGTTGGGACGCAACTAAACCGCCCCACAACAGTCTAGTAATTAGTTTGCGAACACCTCTTGCTCTTTTTTTTCCCTTTTTCTGTATCTCCCCGTATTATAAAATCCATGAGGTCTTTTTATGATTTATTTTCACTTCAATTTAGCTTCCTAAATAGGTGAAGGAAAATATTGTTAAGTTGTACTGACTTGTTTAATTGGTTTACAATATTGTGCATAGATAAATGTGAATTAAAAAAAATTAAGATTTTTTAATCATTTGATTTATTATTTCAACTCTGTTGAATTCTTTGTAAACCTTAATTATATTAATCAATAAAACGTGATTAATTGATTAATAAGCATTTGTGAAAAAATTGAAACCTCGTCAAGTTTTCTGTGGAGACAACGTGTGTTTGGTTGTCTTTTTAATAAAATTTTCGTTGGGAAATAATATCTCATAGTTAGACTGCTTTAGTTTTCTTAAAACAACTAAACCTTCTATAGTGCTTACATGTTTTAGTTTAAATTTCTTAAAACTTTTTAAAACATACTATTGTACTTACATGTTTTAAGTTAAATTTAAATATAATTAACTTTGGAATTTTAATTTTATTATTTTATATTCTAATATATGTAGGACATGCGTAATAATTGAGTATATAATGATGTTGGAATTCGTTAGAGAATTTTTTCTTAAACTTTTCTCATGAAATTTTTTAGCAAAACAGTTTTAAAATTAGTAATTTTAATCCATTTATTTTAATAAATTATTTTTCTTTTATCACTAAGAACAAATAACTTTATATCCCACTGATGGTTTAGTTTGTAGCACTTTTATGAATAAAAATAGGTATTTTCTATGATAATTATTATATAATAGCTCACTGACTTTGGCAGTAAGTAAAATTTCAGTAAATGGGTGTAAATGCATTTAATAATTCAATACACATAAAAAACTGCATGTATTAAATTCACATTCTTTTACTGCACGTTACATTCAATTTCACTTCAGTTTTCTTAGCAATATGTTCCTCAATTAAAACGAATAAGAATCAGTAGCATATAAAGTAGTAATAGTTATTTGATTTCCGCGATATACTGAAAATTCAAGGAATAACAAAATGGTTTCAGATTTCTCCCAAGAAAATGGCAATGTGTACTAGATAAAATGCGCCAATTCTAACCTATCTAGGCATTCGATTTTTAATATACTTTTCCTTTTCTTTCCAGGCTTTAAATGGATTCCTAATGATTCTCACCTGTGAAGGAGAAGTATTTTACACATCGCATACCGTAGAGACGTATCTCGGCTTTCACCAGGTAAGCTCTTTTTTCTATTAATGGTGTATTTTATCATTGCACTAGAAGGTATTTCTTTTACCTCTAATGGCTGAAGCCCACTAACTTTTTTTAAAATAAGCTTAAGCTACGTCCAAAGTCATAATGTTACGATACACACATTTAATGTTCACTTTTCTAAAAAAATCACTTGCAAAATATGCAATAAAAAAAGGATATTTCGATAGTAAATACATGTAACAAGAATCAATTGTGAAATCGATCATTTGAATGTGTTTTTTTTATTTATATATTTATTTATTTATTTTTTTTTTTTTATCAAACTGTATTTTTGTTCCAACATACTCAATTAAAGTTTTCAAGTAAACATTCGTGGTTATTTAGCTAATATTTTATTCTTAAATATTATTCTGTTATAAAATGCTGTGAATAATATTGTAATTATTACACATTTTAATGTGTGTGGAATGTATTTATAATTATATATTTCATATTTATTATATTTTACTTATTTACAGTGTATGCACATTATATGAATTATATGAACTTCAATATGTAACATTAGCAATTGAAAAATCTTTTATTATTGAAGTAGACAATAAAACATATAATTTTATGGAATATTTTGTAAAATATCTATTTTAAAAAATAAATTACAATACGTGTCTCCAACATCATAAACTTAATAATTGAACGTAAATGTCATTGTAAGTTTAGTACCCATTTATTAGAATTATTACATTGTAACTATACTAGTTACAATGTAAGAGTTTTAATAAATGTTAGAATTTAAAAATTCTCCCTCCATTCTTATTTTCTGAACAACTTGACTCCGCTTAATTCATAATTTAACAGCAGAAAGTTTTTTTATCATGTCTTTGATTAATCCACTTTGCACTAACTTTGCGAAAGTTTTTTTATAAATGTCTTTTTTTTGTTGGAAAAGAAAAAAGCTTCGAGAAGCTCCATAGCATCATCACTGAAAAGGTGTGTATGAAGACTGGAAAAGAAGTTTCTATATTTTGTTGTTAAATTGTGGCTGTGATCATATCTCCGATCTTTTATTCTGACGAAAGCTTAGATTTTGTTTTTGTCCCTTTGTGGTAACTTTTTGCTTACGAGAGCAAGTTTGACCAGGCTTTATAGTTCAAACCATATAAACATCCCCACCCGATGTGGAAATAAAATCCAAGAATGCCGAAGAACGCTGTCCTATCGTTGGGTTTTTTGTTCTTTCTTTTTCATACAATTGTCTTAGGGCTTCGCTTTGTTACTTTTTTATCCACGTAACTAGAAAAGTTTTTTTATGAATAGTTTAAGGTAAGGTATACTAAAACTTTTTTTTTTCTCTATTTCTATCAATATTCATTTCTTAAAGTTAGTTTTAGGATAAATGAGGCTTAAGACAATGCATTGCTAAATTTTTCGCGTTACGTATTGAATAATCTAACAAGATCAGTCAATTTTAATTGATTATTATATAGAACTATATTTTTTGGGATACTTCACTTTCATAAAAGTTTTTTTCTAAATTGTCTAGTATCCTAGAAAACTTCTTAATACTTGCACGGTACCAATACATACATCAATATAAAATACACTTTTCATTTTCTATTGTCTCTCACTATCAAATAATCAAACCTCTAATTTTTAACTCCTAACAACCTAATCTATCTACAGAGCTCAGTTAATGCCTTTATTCTTCTGATAATTAAAATTATCCGAGTATACGTATTTTATTCTCAATTTTCTCTGTAAATTCAAATAAAATAAGAATTTGTTTTTAAAATACCTGCAGATTGCTTTATTACTTTGCTTAATTTAATGTGGGCTTTAAAACAAGTTCACATTTTTGGTACTCATGTTTAGTCAAGTTTCTAGGAAAATATGTTTGATTTTTTACATTCCTTATAAAATTTTTGAAAAGTTCATTAGGGATTTATGTGATACTAAAGATAATATTAAAAGTTCATTATCACATAAATATTTACATTGAATAATGAAGCACGTATGAATAAATAAGTGTTGCTTTTCACGTATTTGTATACAGTTGCTGCTTTTAAGATGAAATAAAATACACATAAATGAGCTGATACTTAATAATTTCCGTGGGTTAATGAGTCATTGGCATCTGACCAAGAAATTGCATGTTAGAAACTTGTAATGTAATTTCTTTTGAAATTTCTTCAAAATATTTAGGATTTATTTTAATTTCCCACAAGTCAGTTTGATTGTGTTTTGTCAAATAACTTATTAATTTATTACCTTTCAAATTGCTTTAGATGTATATACCCTCTCAAATCTGAGGGCAATTAAATATAAATTTACTTAGATTTCTGATATTAATTTCCTGAAAACTATTTGAATATTTTTAGACAAAAATTGCTTCTGATCTTATTTTGTTTCCATAATTTTCATTTCATTCAGATTTTTGCCTTTTTGTCTAGATTTGATAAAACTGATCTCTTGGTTTTTCTTTCTCTTTCTTTAAAGGGTATTAACAATTTTAAATAATTAAATTAATTTCAGTTTTTTTAATAATAAATACGGATTTGTAAAGTACGCAAGGGATACTCTAAGTTGCTATTTACAATCAAGTTAAAACTCTCACCATCTTCTGGATAATAATACTTTTAAATAATATAACTGTATTACACAATTTCATTTATAAAAATTGAAAAATAGATAAGTTTCACCTAAAATTTTGCAAAATGTTTACCTCTTATAAAATCATCATTCAACAAAAATTAAGTAAAAAATAATACCATTTGCATTTAAGCTAATAATTTTAATTGTAATAATTGTTATGTTGACTCATACAGATTGTATAAAACTATGAATATAAGAAGTTATGAATTTATATACTTTAATCTGTGTCAATTAAAACGATTACTCAAGTATTTTGAAATTCGAAGTAAATCTGCTTCGAAATAATCTAAAAATAAATTTAAATTCATAACATTATGTAAGTAATTTAACATTGTTAAAAATGGAAATATTTCTAAATTCATAATGAATCCCTCAATAATACTTTAAATGTTCTGTTGAAAAAGCAGCTACATAAACACTATTTAATAGAAGGAGTAACTATTTTCACATACCATCATTTTTATGACTATCTGAGAATTTAAATTAGATTAGCCGACGTTTTACTAAATGTTTTAGTTTATGTATCTCATGTTGCATATTATAACAAAGGAAATTTTAAATATGCTCTTATTTATAATCTCATAAAAATCGTTTCAAACCTCGTAAAAATTGTTTTGTAGTTACTCAGATCCAGACAGGGAAATGCACTTTAGTTAGGTGCTCCGATTTCATTGTTCGTATAAATTGCATGACAAAAATATGTCGTAATCGACAACTTCATATTTTGAATAGAATTATTTTCTTAATTCGTTTACCAATTAAATGATAACTCATTATGAAATAAGTCTTACAGTATTTTTAACTGAAATTTAATTTATAATGTTCATTTTGTAGATAGCGCTCTTATTTATTCTTTTAATATCAAGAAAATAAAATATTTTAAATGACCTATAAGATATTTCACTGATAAAATATTCTCATATGATGTAGGTTAAATGCATTTCTGAGTAAAAATATATTTAAATTGAAATAGTTTTTGTAAAATGAAGTGAATTGAAAAGTTTATAAGTTGTGAATTCTCATTTACACAAATTAAGAAACATTTCGTAAAATAACCATAGATTTTTCCGTATTGCAATCTTATGATAACATATAATCTACGGAAAATCAAAACAAAAAAATATTTTTGATTTCCAAAAACAATTTTTAAAACTATTTCACTTATTTTTGAGTTCCTTGATTATTCCTTGAGTGTTAAAAGAAAAATAACACACCTTGACTTATTAAAGAAATTCGTTAAAGATCCACACACAACACATGAATTTTTATTGCAATAGAAAAAATTAATCACTTAATAGTTAAAGATATAATACTTTTTGGAATTTAAGCAAATAGGTAATATTAACAAACTTAATCCTTATTTGTTTTATAACATTGATAATAAAAACAGAAAAGTCATTCCTAGCTGTGAAATTATGTAGTCATAAAAATAGAAGGAAGTATTTTTAAGCCTCTAATTTATTTTCATGGACTCAAACAATAAAAAAAAAATAAAGCCGCTTACAGATATTTGTTTACTTTAAGGTGTAGAATTGTTGTAATTTTTTTAAGAAGTAATTCGTTAAAACTTGATTAAACGTGTTTGGTGTTCTTAGAACAGAACAAGTTTGTAATTTTGCGGTATGTAAAGTCGTGAATAGTTTTCTAAATTTTTGTATTAATCACTACAATTTTTGAATCACTCACAGAATTCATTCCAAAAATCACTTAAACTTAGCGATTTACTTTTGTTATTTGATAAAAGTTTGTAATTAACGAATGAACTGATTTCTAATTGGGTAATTTTTCTCTTTCGATTTTATAATCTCTCATCTATAACTATCTTCATAATTATTATATATACTGTGTGTTTCCAATGGTGTTAGAAAATAAATTTCAATTTATCATCAAAAATATTTCCTAACTGTTAAAATGTTTTGGCATTTATTTCTCATATGCATTTTTAATACTAGTTCTTCAAGATGCATTTTAAATAAAAAAAAACTTGGCTTAATAAAAACATTATTAAAATAATGATTTAATATTTTTATTGCTCTTTTGAAAATAAGTAGTTAGTTAATTACTAATAAACTAAACTTATAATATTATTCAGTTCATTCAAAAATTTAATTTTAAAAAATGTTCTTTAAAATCAGCAGCGTAAATAAAATATGATAAAATGTGTCGAATTTTTGCAGAACTTTCATAAAAAAATAACTTTTTTTCTGCTTTTACAAAAATATTCATTAATTTGAGAGAAATTTATCAAAGAGGGATTTTCTCAACTAACTTAGAAACAAAACGTTATTACCAACAGCTAAATAATTTAAAAAAACCTTATAATATTAAAATTTTGATCACTTAACTTGAATAGTGATGCATAAATTGTAAATTCATGTTACCTCTTGAAATGAAATTAACCTTGAAATGAAACTGCTTGGTTTCATTTCAAACGTTCATTTATTTATTTGTATTAAAATAAAGATTTTTGTATTAAATAGATTTATTTGTGTATTAAAATAAATAAATTATTCATTTATTTATTTTAATACAAATATAAATTTGTTTGTAATAAAATAAATAAATGAATAATTTACCTTAGAATGTTATAGTTATTTTAATATATTATTATTACTGTAAAACACTGAAATTTTTAAATAGCTTGCTTTTATAAAAACTTGGTAGAAGGCTTTATATAACTTGGTAGAAGGATTTGTATTTGTTCAGTGATATATCAGGAATAAAACTTAAAATAATTTTTTGTTAAAAGATAAGATTTATTATCCAAAGTTTACTTACATCATAAAATCTTATTTTTACATACTTAACACGAGAGCTTATTTTTATCGAAATATTTTGTAAAGATCATAAAATATAGTTTTAAATTTCCAATACAAAGCTTAATAATTAAATAAGTGTTGTGAAAATTATTTCCCAATTTTATGAGTCTTTAGTGATAATCCTATTACTATTAATAAAATTTAACTTATATGCATTTCTGACGAAAATCCTTTTAGTTCACGTATATATCGCTGTATCACTCATTGCATGCCTTCCAAGAAAAAATAGAGCCACTTAAAGTCTAAAACTAACTAAACTTTCCTAACTAAGTATAATGTAACAGAAGAAGTTGGGTGAGGCATATCGCGTGCAAGAGTAGAGCTTTTAGACATTATTATGAGCTTAAAGCTGGCAGTCGTTCATATTTCTGTCTCCATGGCAACAACTGGATCAGGATGTAAACAATGGCAAATCGAGGTCTATTGCAGATTGAGCGAGTCAAGAGTTGTGAATTCCTTGGTGATGATAATTTATAAATATTTATTTTGTGAGTTTTTTATTGCATGTTTCCCAATGCTGATGGATATATAACATGCTTAATTGTTTGTTCCACTCTGTCTCACGAAATATAAAAAATGATGCGATTCAACAGTAGGCAAACCAGTTAAATTATTTAGTAAGGATTTATTTCAGTCACGAGATCATGGGATCTCACCAGTTTGATTCAGTAAATTGTTAAAAGATTTATGATTCACTGCATAATCACATCTAGATAAAAATAGGATGTTTTTAAAAGTGTTAAATAAAAACGTGACACACATTCTTAAGTGGTTTTAAATAAAGCTAATGAAAAAAGGGAGATTTAATATTTAGTTATAACTTAACACATTACTATTATCAATTAACACACATCATATTAAGGAGCCCTTTACAGTGAAATAATAACACAGGAAATTTATAATCATGGTTAATGAAGCTCTTTCTTTCACAAATACACTTTAATTTGGTTTCAAAAGATTGAAAATATTTAGGTGGTGCTTAAAAATTAGGTCACATCGTATGATAATTTCAAGATCTTTATCTCTTTCTGGAGTCTGTTCTTTTATAAAGAGATCTCATATACTTTCGCAATAAGATACCATTTAAGGAGTAGCTTAAGCGATTTCAGGCTGCTTTAAGGGATTTCAGACTGAATCCCCCAAAGGTTTTGTAGGCATTGGTTATTCATAATGTCGTGTCTCAATGTCGGCAATTAAATAACTTCCTGGCACCCTTCATACTTTCTTAATAGAAATAACTAACTTGCATCCTTTTGATGAATGAATTATCGAATCAGA
Source organism: Latrodectus geometricus (assembly GCA_026290005.1). Classification (NCBI taxonomy): domain Eukaryota; kingdom Metazoa; phylum Arthropoda; class Arachnida; order Araneae; family Theridiidae; genus Latrodectus; species Latrodectus geometricus. The sequence goes on from JAPDSC010152569.1 coordinate 14,071, forward strand.
GATGCTACTGATATTGAAGTTGATTTCGATTGAATCACTTTGATTTCTCTAATGATTAATGATATATGAATATAAAAACTTGGATATTAGAATAGGACTCTTAACATTTCACATAAACTCATAGATCTCTTAACATATCACAGAAAGTTATTTAGTGAACTGCTTTAATGGCAATGAACATAACAAATCAAATTAGAAAAAGTGTTTTAGTCAACAAAAGAAATATAGTTTCGTATAATATATTGATTTGAATGTTCCATTTTATGAGAATTGTTATTTTTGGAAAAATATTTAAGACGTGGATAGAGTGATATTTTCAAAAATGATTAAATAAAATATTGGGGAAGGAATATTATGTGGAAAGATTAACTTTTGATTTTAATTATATACATTTAACTTTTCTCTTCTCAAAATAAAAATTTATTAGCAAATATAATAAATTTAGTACATAAAATTTTAAAAATCAATTTGTTGTTTTTGAGTATTGGAAAATCTTTTACTTAATATTTATTGTTATGAGATAAATTTGATAAGAGATAATTTTATGTTTTTAACAATAAATCAAATGAATATATTTTATTTGATAAAAAAATTACATTCACAATTATTTCAACATAATCCATTCTGAAGAATTTTAATAAACGATAACGATTAGAACATGGCATGTTTTCTTAAAAATTTATTATTGTTATACATAAATATAGGAATAATATTTATATATAACAACTTAGATATAGATAAACTAATTTTTTTTCATTTTTATTGAATTATATATTTAATATTACTCATATTTTTTCATTTTAAATTTAATCTAAGTAACAATACGTTAATTCGAAGTTAAAACACGAGTTTCCCATCCTGTTCCCATCATTTTACTAAGCAAAATAAAATTTATTTTCCTTTAAAAATTTAAAAATCGATATTTCAATTAAAAAATTTTCAACACCTGTCTATTAATAAGTTAAACGTTCTTTTATGAAATAAAAAATAAAGGTAAATTAATTGTAGCATATGTTGTGGAATATATTTTGGAACTCTTTTCAGTAAAATATAAATAAAAATTGTCTGATTATTGCCTCAAAAAATTCGAAGTAGTATACTTTCCGTTTCTTGATACATTATAATTGTAATTTCTCTTATGAAGCATTTCCAAATTTTGTTCAATTAATTTAAACTCACTCTTTTTCTATGTTTTTTTTTTTACCCTGAAAAACATAAAAAGACGAAGAGGTTTAAAATTTAAGCCATTTTTGCTTATTGTTTTTTTCGTTATTCATATTCAAAATCTGAAAATGACATAAACTGAGTGAATTTTTTATTTGATTCTGAAAAATTAAAATTTTGTTTTAAGTTATTTTGTGAACTTTAGGAAAAATAATGTGCTATTCTAGTTTTTCTAACGCATAACATTCTTTAAAAAAAAACTAAGAAAAAGCATAGTTATAGTTCAAAACTGCATTTTTCATTAATTATAAATAATAAATATTTCTAAGTAAGCAAACTACATGTGAAGATTTCGTTTGATTAGAAATAACATTGTTGCTATGGCATTTTCAAAAGCCATCTAGAAATTAGTATTTCAACAATTATAGTTAGATAGGCGTATAACACGAAATACGTCTAAGTTTGTAACAGCAAAGGTAGGAAACATTAAATAGATACTTTCGAAATAATTTCCAGTATTCTTTATAACACAAAGCTTTTATATGAATAATTTGTTACTAGTTTTTTTTAATAACTTTTATTCCTAACTCTTTCTAACTTAGATAAATGATCATTATTTATACATAAATTTTTGTCAGTGATATTTTAGTATTTATATTTTATATACTTATAGTAAAATTTAATTTGTTAATGTATAGTTTAATACAAAATTACTGCCTTTTCAAAATTGGAAATCATTAAAAGAGTGATATGTTTCATGCAAGGGTAAGAATTTCGCTCGCAGTTAAATTAATAAGAAAACAATTATTTCTCTATGATAAAGAAATCGATTTTGCTTTAATTGTTTAAATGATAGTTAGGATATCAAAAATTATCAATTGTTACTAGAGTAAATGCATTTAATTTTAGTTAAAGGTTTTTGAAGGCAAGATTATTAATGATTATCTAAAATGTTTTGTTTAAAATTTTCAACGTAAGGAATCACTGCTGTAAATATTTTTGATTTCAAATAAAAAAAAATATGCATTTCTTTTTTACTGAATAATAATTATGAAATAAAGAAAAAATTTTATTTGTAAATTATATAGTTATCAAATTACTTTTGTTGCTATAATATGAATTATTAGAATTTCTTGATGGAAATTCAGCTTATTGAAGTTTTATGAGGATTCAAAAGAATGATTAGTTAATTTTCAATTTAAAATCATTTACCGACTATCATAAATCTGATCAAGCAATGATCAATTTGAAAGTTAGAGGTTTTATGGTAAATTTACAAAAATTTTAAATAATGGATCATTATAAATATTAAATTATTCATGAATAAATTTCCATCATTTTAACGAGATTGAAAAATTTTTGCTATTTTTTTTATTTAAAAACAAAATTATATTTGATATTATAAAATTAATTCATTGATATGTATTATGTGAATGTTAACATTAATTATTAAGCATTAATATAAAATTTAAAACAAACTACCAACAAATAATGAAGTAATCGATAATAATCCATCTATAAAACTATATAAACTATCGAACAAATAAGCAAACTATCGACAATTGCAGCAGTTAATTTTTCTATCTTCTTTCGGAAAATTTCGCCAAAATGAAATTCCCCAAGTATCACCGAAATCATTGAAATCAATGCGGTGTTTCAGGAAACGGTGTTGTATTCTCAAATTGAAAGGATAAATGTTTTTTTCTCTTTCCGGATATCTTGCCTTGAAAAAAAAAGTTATTGATCCGATCTCCCTGGCTTTTTCTCTCCTCTTTTTTTCTCCCATTTCCCTTTTCTTCTCTCATTGAAACATTACGTTATTATCTTCTCACTCTCTTCACATGTACCTCATTCCCTACAATGACCAGTAGAAGGGAAAATAATAAGAAGAAAAAGAGTTAGAAACACTATCAGCTAGGATCTTATCTTGTTGTTATCTGAATGGGTATTATCTCTTCATAAAACTATTTTTTTTTATAAATTTCATTACCTATCATTTTAATATTTTTTCGTTGTTTTTTTATTTACTGTATATTTTTCATGATTCACTGTTAGGAGTATAAACACTTAATAATCAATCATTCTTAAAATAGATTATTTGGAACATCATTAAGAAACCAGAATAGTTTTAATTTGCTGGGTCTATTTATTTATTATCCTAAACTAAACATTGTCTTATAATTTACCTATAAAGTCTAACGCGGTAGGATTTTAGGGACATATTACCACTTAAGTAGAACATGAATACCTACATAAAACCTAGGTTAAAGTAACTAAAGCTGTTTTTTAATATCTTTAAGCAGCTTTTTCTTTGCATTTTAAAAATGCTAACCTCTTAGTGTATAAACTTGTATGCCTCTAGAATTAACGATAGGATTTGTTCTCCTGTAAAGATCAGATTTCGTCACATTTAGTATTTCATTTAGGAATTTATATTGATTAGTAGTATTTTGTAGACAAATATTATTTTGAAATTTAACTGACAAATAGTTTCAACTATAACTGCTTTAATTTTAACTTAATATGTTAACCAAATTAAAAAAAAATCCTGCTTTGTACATTATATAAGAATACAATTTATGTTATATGTCGTTGAAGATAAAAAATAATCATAGTAAACAACACGTTAAGCATATTTTAAATTTTTTTAAATAATATTAGAATAATTTAATCCAAAAAACAAATGCTGTTTGTTGAAAATATAAAAGAAGAAGTCAATAAAACAAGTACAAAACAAAGTCTTCTATCTTCTTGTTCACTATTATTTGTGCAAAGAACAAATGTAAAAATATTTAACCATCAAATTTCAGTTAATGTTCATCTACAAAGTGTTATTACATTAACTATTGTTAATTATACAGAAATAAGACACACACACATGATAAGCAATTATTATATGTTGTTATATCATCATAACTAGTATATAAATTATGTACTATTTATATATTATATGTACTATTTATATATTTATATATTATTATATGTACTATTTATATATTATTAAAGTCACATTATTTATCGCTTAGATTCTAAAAGAAACTTAATAACTAACTGTAAGGATTGATAACAATCAAAATAAAAAAAATGATTGAAAATAAAATTGACACTACAAACAAAAACTTCATTCGTGTTTCACAACATATATGATGTACTGTGGAAGATAGCAACACTTTTTCTTATTTTACTGAATTCTGCAAATAAGTTCGGTAAATGAAGAGATAAGAAAAATCCTTTCAACATGATTGAATGATAAGGGATGACATCAGGATTAAAAATAAGGAAATCAGCTGATCGTCATTTTTTATGAAACTTAAGGAATTAAATTTATTCAGAATGAAGTTATTTTATATCTATATCTTGCTATTTTATTCCAAAATAATCCATTTCATTCAAAAATGTTATCGACTTTTTTCAGGATTTTAATGCAAGCATTAGTATTATTTTTGTATGTTGAATATTTTGCCAGCTAGTATGAACACATTTAAATATACAACTAGGAAAAATGTACTATAAACTACGTAGAGATTGACATAGTTTTAGAATGAAATCAATTGAATAGAGATGAAAAGTTTTTTAAATATGATTTATCTGATAAGGAAACTTCAGATCGCTAACTTCAGATTTTAATCTGGACGTTGATAAACCATTTGCAAAAATGGTGGAAGAATTTAGGTCTCAAAATACTTCAAAAAAGTTTCCATTATAATTTGATAATGTGTGTGACTTGATTAAATTATTTTTAAAAAGAATTAATAATTGTAACTTTAGTTATTTCATTGTAATAACAACTAACATTTAAATGATTAATTTAACTAACTTTTATTGATTTTGTATGGATTTAAATATTATTAAAACTTAAATAAATATACATATTTTATGATTATATGTGGTTTTTAAACTATTCTTCCCTACGAGAAATCTTTACAATTCGAGAAATGATATGATACTGTCATAAAATTGCTTAGGAATGTCAAGAATCGATATGATATTGTCAAAAAATTGTTTAGGAATGTCACTAAAAGTAAACTGAATAGATAATCTTTAGCTAATAAGAGTTGTTTGAGGAAACGGTTTAAAATTAGCAAAACTAACAAAGGGGTCGTGGTTAGACTTATAATAAGGGAACTTACTTCTGACATTCAAGAAAACATGTCCAAAAGTGCAGATCATCATCACGCTATCTCGCATGGCTGCTGCAAAGGGTTGGTACTTGCTTCTCTGTTTGCACGGAATTGGGGAGTCCAACTGACCTTGACTTCCAACACTGCATGGTCTGAGGAATTAAATTTTTAGTCACATGCTAAAATTGTCACAAGCAATATTTACTCAACTGCTTAGCTGTCTTAGATAGTAAAATAATTGGTAAATGCAGTTTATGCTGATCTGTTTTGTTTTATTGAGATTTACACCGTTTGAAAATGTCAGCGATAAGTGAATAGAAAGATGTTTTGCACATTTAAATTTTTGTGCAAAAACATACTTATTATTTAAAAATCACAAAAAATAACAATGGATAAAAAATAGCAATACGTTATTCTAAGTATATAGTAAAAACGAAGAATTTGTAGTATTTTAATTTATTTATATTTTTTTAATCGAAAATATAAACTTATTGTGTAATAAGCTGAAAATTTTTCATAAGTCAATATTAATTTAATTCAATTTAGTTCTATAGGCACGCTTCAATTAAAAAAGATATTGTATCATTTAAAAAAAAATTAAGCATTTTATATTTTGTTCCAGTAACACAAATACACATATTTTAATTTCCTCCATAAAAATAGCTAAAAATAATAGTGTTTGTCTTTTTATTTATTTAATCAAAGGTAAACAGAAAAACGCTGATAGAAAAATTTTTGTTTGCAATGTTTAGTAAATCAAAATAACAAACTGAAAAATAAATCGCTTTGAAAAGTAAACCAAACTTCCTAATACTTTAGATAAGTCGATAAATTAGAAAAGTAGACTATTATTCATATAAAGTAAAAGCAATGAAAAGTTAATAAGAAAGTTAAATGAATTTTAGAAAAGAATTTAACAAGTGTTTTTCATTACGATTCGTAATGTATTTTCAAACTTTCTTATTCAGAAAAGAAAAAAAAAAATCAAAATGCACTTTTTTTTCTTAAAGAAATACGAAACATAACATTTACATCAGTTTTTCAACATATTTATACTAAACTTCAGTCTTATACAAATTATGTAGTAAAACATCACATGTGCTAATTATACATCTCTTCCAGTGTTATTAACTTCAATTTATTAGTGCTAATAAAACAAACAAATATGTTGTGCATATTAATTATTCTTATGAGTATGATTGTAGATATAAAATACCGAATGGTAAATCAAGTATTTGCACATAGCCAATCACAAGTGTATACTTTTTTATAGTGTAAGAGATCATTTAAGGAAAAATTAGTAAATAATTACTTTTTAAATAACAAATAATAAAATTGTAAGTAATGTGACAAGTAACAAATAACAATAGTTACTTTGTCTCATTCTGTTGATTTCAAGTAATTTTACTTTTTTCATCGAAAAATGCTTATTTATTTGCTATTTATAATGTTAAATAATGTTTATTCAATTTACTTTATTTATTTTCTATTTAACTGAATAATTCTGAAATCGTTGAATGAAAATATGACTATAAGCATATTCATGCGATATTAAAAACATAAGTTCTTAGGTGTATTCTAAATTAAAACATCGATTGAGAAATCTTCTTAGATTCAATTTTGAAATTCTCAATTAAGTTTTTATATAAAAAAACAGAAATTATAACACATAATTCATTAAATTTTTAAATCTACTTCGAAATTATGGAATACAAAATTGTAATTATTTCTTGAAAAGATATTTAAAGACAAATTTGAACAATGTGTTTTGTGCTGCCATCTGTTATTCAAATTTGTAAATTAAACATATATAAAAAGAATCGTAATTTATTTACAAAAACTAGTATTCAAAATTAATTATTTCTTGCATTTTATTTATTAAATATAAAATAATTAATCTTAAGAATCAAATAAATATGCATTATATTTTGTGTATTTAATACATAACATGAAAGTTATTAATTACATTTTACTCGAAAATATTTGAGTCAAATTTCCAAATTCTCTTACAAGGCAGTTATTTACTTAAATTCAAATACTTTTTAGTGGTGAATAATAACGAAATATAAATGAAGAACAAAGTATTATAACCACAAAAACTATCTTGGGAAATTTTATTTTCTTTATCGATCCTATTAGTTATTCATAAAACTAAATTTAAAAATTTATGTTTCTCTCTCTCTCTCCTTTTATTTTTTTATTTTTTTTTAATGTTTAAATAACAATGACTTTGATTCCTAAAAATAAAAATAAAGTTTTCCCTCTATTTTATTGAACAATTATAAGGTAATAAGGGAATTTAAATATTTATCAAAGAATGAAAATTATGCAAACACTAATATTATTTATTATTAATCACTAAATAAAAATTTTAAAAAATATATTTAATGTTTCAAAATTTTCTTATTGATTTTCAAAAATTTTAAAATAAGTCCTTTTTAATTTATGTTAAGAAATACTGAGATTTAAGTGTATAAATATAGTTTAATAGAAAATATATATTTTTAACAGCTTTTATTTTTAAAGCCCATAATTTTAAATAAAATAACTTAAAATAGCTTGTAATACAAAGTTATATATAAGTAATAAGAAAAATTTTGTTTTTGAAATTTCTCTAGTGTATGCTTATGTACACGAAAGGAAATGGAGCTGCTTAATTACGTTATTGCATGCACTATCTATATATCAGGCAAACATAGTTATGATTTTTTTTACTAAGTACTACCTATGTTTAAACACTGATGATCATTTCAGAGAAGTTTCAAGATTTTAGTCCTGCCCTATTGTTGTGGTTTTCCTGTCCTGCACAATATATAAACTTTTTTCCATTAATAAACACCTAGTTACATTTCCGTTCTTCAAGATCAACAGGTGTTTTTATAAGTTTGTCCACAAAGTCAAGCCAAATATACAGGTGTTTTCCTTTCCAATTTCACTAAATTGCGGTTTCCCTCTGCGTGTGTTTTTAACATCATATAATTCTTTACAAGCTAATCTCGAGAAAATTAATTTCTGCTGCAAATAACAGTTTCTAAAATTTTTTAATAGTTTGCTGAGACAACTTGAATTATTTTCAACTGTAATGTTCATTCTTCAAATTTCAAATTTTGTATAACAATAATATTTTCCGAATCTAATACGGAAGAATGGAAAATGTTTTGTGTCTGATAAATTATCTTGAGATTTAATTTTTACACCTATTATATCTCTCCCATTTCTTTTTCCATTTTTTCAATTTCAAAAGAAAAATCATTTAAACATGCTTAGATGTCTTTTCACAGCTCTCATTCTATCGAGGAAACTTTTATTTTCAAATATTCTGATGCGAGCAAAATGAAAAAGTATTCTTTCTTTAGCCCTGTTTTTTTTTTTTCTAGTTTATTTTGTTTTGGGATAAGATGGAAAATTATGCCTATCTATCTGTAAGAAAGTCTAACAAAATTTATCTTCCTATAAAAATTTTTAGCAACTTTTTATTTTTGGACATCTTCTAAAACATAAGTAAAAGTTTAAGTTTTCCAATTCCTGTGACCAAAACAGAAATATATTAAATTTTTATAATTTTTTATTTTTTTAGTGGCGTTATGTCGGTTTAAGAGAAAATCTTTCGTGAGGAGCAACCATTTGGCAAAATTTTATGGCATAAATTTATCACTTTACGATTGAAAAAACTCAAACTGTTTCCGTTTATAAAATTCTCTTAACAACTTTCTTCTTTTGCTCTCAAAACACAATTCTTCATTATTCCTTTATTTAATAAGTTAATATAAAAGATACAATTTCAAGAATGATTAGAATTTGTTAGTTAATTTTTAGGAGTTTATATAATAATATATTGAAGAGAGAAATCTAAAAAAGTATTTTCCAATCATTGATAGAAGTGATAATAAATTTATAGATGTTCCATCGATGTGATGATAATTTAAGTTTTCCAGTTCCTTTGATAAATTTATAACTTATTTATTCATTTAAGTTTTTAGAAGTGCATTTAAAATATAAACCAGTTATATTATTAACGTTAATCCAGTTATAACCAGATTAACGTTAATCATACTTAGTAATTAAAATAGAAGTCAATCAAATTAAAATATAACTTCCTGATGTCATTAATAGTGTGGAAAATATATTCATTTTATAATAGAAAGAATTCTTTGAGTAATTATTGCATCCTTAGTCATTAGTATTGTGTATTTTATTCATTTTATTCCTATTTTTCAGAGTGATATATGTCACCAGAGTGTGTATGAGCTTGTGCATTCAGAAGACAGAGAGGAATTGCAGAGGCATTTAATGTGGAACTCCCATTTACCACCAGAAAGAACCGATCTCAATTTACAGCAAGTTCTTTCAGTCGGTAAGTTAAGTCATACACAATTGTAACCAAGCAAACAATTGTTTTGAAACGTTGAATACGAATCAGCAAACAATCCGTCAAAGATTGTTTTTCAAATTATAGTATAATTGACCACATTTTACATAGAAAATATTTTATAAATTGTAGAGAAACTTTAGAAACTTTGAAGTAACAGTTATTCTTTTAAAGTACCTATATTGTGATACAATAAGGGACATGAATGTTTCTTAGTCTACTTATCTCTGACTTCATCGTAATACCTTAGTCACTTTAATAACCAGTAATGAATAAAATAAAAATTTATAACCCTTTTAGTAAATGGAAATATTTAAAGTCAATAATATTTTTCCATTAAAAAAGGTAATATTAAATATCGTATAGATTAAAATAAATGTAATTTTTACCCAGTTTAATTTCAAGAAGTCAGATTAATTGTATACACATTCATAGAATTTATACATTGCTCGCATACACATTCATAAAATTTATAAATTGCAGATTTACATTAAAATTGATTTTTCGTACTTAAAATTATCTCTGTGAAAATACCTTGTAAATAAGCCAAAATAGTCAGACAACATTTTGCTTGAGAGGTATTAAATATTTGTAGCAAATTCCTTGTTTAGAATGTTTATTTTCATTCTTTTAAAATGGAAGTTCAAGTTAAAAGACTTTAGAAACTAACTGTGGCAGCACAGAGTTCTAACCACAATCAAGAATTTATGTGGCCCAGTGGTAGATCTTAGAAAAAAAATGTTCCAGATTTGATGCCATTCAATAATGAAGAATTAGGGATGGATGTTGACACATTTGTCCAAGGGATGTTGCTTGATAGTTTTTCGGGCTTCCTTCCTCCTGATTTGTGAATATGACCCATTATCTATAAAAAATGTTTTTGGAAAGAAATTTATCCTGAATTTCTAATTGTCTTATGAGAATTTCAATTGCTGAGCTATACACTTCGCGACCTCAAAATAATTATATCAGAGTCATTTCACTGCTTAATATAAGAAGTGAAATCAAGGACATCCGATTTCAAATGTATAAATATTAACTGAAAAATGTTTGAACTCAATAATGCTTTTCTATCAAATGTATCAAACTTTCTATCAAATGTTCTATCAAACTGCTATAGATAAGGCATATTTTGTAGAATTACAGGTAGCTTATGCTTATGGAAACGTTGAAATTTGGGAATCATCTTAATGGTAGTTTTATTGTTGTAGAAAAAACACAACATAAAATAAACTAAAATACCTAAAGATAAGAATAAATATAAAATATTTTTGAAATTATAATTCGAAATATTTTTCAGTTTATTTCTTTATTTTTTACTATTATTTTTTAATCATTTGATCCTCTATTTTTATAGAAAACTGCTATTTATTGGAACGAAATTTCACAGTGCGTTTTCGATGTTTATTGGATAACACATCAGGATTTTTGGTGAGAAATATTTCCGATTAATTGCACCATAAACTCTGTAAAAGTTAATATTTTTAATCAATTTAATTTACATTATTTATTTAGAGATTAGATATAAGGGGACGTATAAAAATTCTGCATGGCCAAAATCAAAAGACAGAAGAACCACCTTTGGCACTGTTCGCCATTTGCACTCCATTTGGTCCTCCTTCCTTGCTCGAAATGCCACAGAAGGATTCTATGTTCAAGAGCAAACATAAATTAGACTTATCACTAGTCTCAATGGATTCAAGGTAAGACAATTTTTAAGTCAGTAAACTTTATATGTACGTATTTTTCTATCTAGTTATCCAAATAATAAATATCTTTCAGTTTTTCAACCATAGAAATTCTTAAGACTGAAACATATTTTTCAGGGGTAAGCAACTCTTGGGTTATTCTGACTCAGAACTTTCCAATAAAGGTGGATATGATCTAGTCCATTATGATGATCTAGCCTATGTTGCCAGTGCTCACCAAGAATGTAAGTACAACTTATTCCAAAACAATTTACCTACCTTAAAGTAACAATAATATGATACGCAGACATAATGTCACTGCTCTGGCCTATCTTGCCTAGTTCTAGCTAGTACTAACTGCCAACTAAGGCTACATTGTTTTAGTTAAATAAATATGAATTGATTTGTATACATTTATTTATTTTTTTATGTTTACAGTGCTAAAAACTGGTGCATCAGGATTAATAGCATATAGACTGATTGCAAAAGATGGAAAGTATCAATGGTTACAAACTAGTGCTAGATTAGTTTACAAAAATAGTAAACCAGATTTCATCCTCTGTACGCACAGACCTTTGATGTAAGTACTGATAAAATATTTTGCATTTTATTGCCCTTTTAATTAAAAATACTAAAACCGAATCAATAACAATAAAAAATTCAGAGTATTGATTATTTTTATTAGCTAACTAATACTGAATTTTCTCTCTTCATATTGGCGTCAATTATATAAAATATATTAAATGTCACATTCTGATTGAATTAATGTGTGACAAATATTTTCAAATTTCATTTAAATTAATCTAAACCATTTGAGTCAGATAAATATATCAATTTTTTTTGTAAATAGTGATGTTATTTAAATTTCTTTTAAGTGTTTTAATAATCCAAAGAATATTTCTAAGTATAATATGTTTATTTTTGCTATACTTGTTTTATATTTATAAATTGTTCAAAGCATGAATAAATTAAAAAATGGTGCTAAAACCGAACTAAATCTATCATTATATATTATTCTTTCAAAAATTTGTTTTTAGATTAAGCATATTTTTTAATTGTATTTACTTTTTTTCTTGACTCTGGCATTGAATAGAAGAATAAAAAATATAATACTATTGATTATTTGTCTAAGTTATATATCGTAATATGCTGGTATTAAACTTTAATAATGCTCGTAAAAAACTTTTTGCACTAATAAAACGTTTTAACTATATTTCAATTTTTTCATGATAAGTATTCAATGCCTCCAAAAGAAAGAGAAAAAACACATATTTCCCTAATTGGTAATTATTCAGAAGTTGGAACACAATTTTTATTACTCTCATTTAAGGCATTTTTAATGTTTCTGTTAAAATCTTCGAATATTCAATTTTCCACTATTTAAAAAAACAATTATTTATAATTATTTCTATTATTATTCTACATAAACATTGCGTATCAGCTGAGTACAAACATTTTTTGCTATAAAATAAATAATGTATTCGAAAATTAATTTGTGAATTTAATGAATAAACATATCCAATCACTTCATGGAAGAGAATTTGTTCCTTTATATTTCAATTTCAGCACTTTTCCTCCCTTTTTTAAGTTAAGAAATCAAATCAAAGAGTATAATGTTTGTAATTATTTTAAAACAAATCTTTCTTTTATAATACGTTATTTATGAGGCATACTTCTGTTTCAGGGAAGAAGAAGGCAGAGATTTGCTTGGAAAACGTACAATGGACTTCAAAGTAACGTACTTGGACAGTGGCTTAGCAACAATGAATGATCGAAGTGGGATGCTTTCTGATAGTGATTTCATTATGCGGTGTCAACGCAACAGACGCTATAAGTCTCAAATCCGTGATCTCTTGTCTGCGTCATGCCGCAAAAGAAAAGTACCAGGAACAGATCCTTATATTGAAGAAGCTACCTATAACAATATGTATACATATACTCCAACAGAAAACATGAATGGTCTTTCACCATACGTGGCTGCAGCAACGGCAGTACCTCAAAACATCTTTACTGCAGCAATAGACAATAGCAGATTTTTATCTGCCGAAAACTTTTTGCATTATAGACATCTCGGTGGATATTATCCAGACTATAGTCATCATACGCAATACACAAGCAATGGATTCCTGGACATGGCATCAGCAACTGCCAGGACGTGCTTCCCAACTTACCCCGATGGATCTCAATTCGCTAAGGAAGAAAAATATTATCCTTGTCAACTGGATGGTGCGGCTAAATATAATGGTGATGCTCATAGTCAACAAAGGCTAGTACAACAAGTAGGAGGAGTTCAAAGCAATAAGCCCTCTTGTTGTGAAACTTATGCGGTATCCAGCTCAGAAGCTAGTGCTAGTTTGCGAGGGTGCTTGATGAGTGCTACAAGTGCTGGTATTCAGCCGTTACTGTCTACTTTAGACCGCGATCCTAAACTGGGTGATCTAGGCTGCCACAGCCTAAGTTTCCCGATACCCACTGTGTCATCCGACTGTATAAATGTAATCAAACCAAAGACTTCACCACTCCAGTCTCACCTCAGGGATTCACCGCATCTCGTTTCATCCAAAGATAATAAAGCTACTTCAGACTATGTATCTGCTTTTTCCAATGACACTAGACAAAGTGTACTCATGTGGGGTAACTCCCTTACCAGACAGTCATCTAGTCACCCTATGACAGGGTCAATATTTGATACAAAACTTTGCAAATATAGCACTCATTTAGATCCGAGTGGTAAAGCTGATTTGGTTGGTGCATCTAGTGGGGCAGCATGTAAGTGGAGTGGTAACGCCACGACGCCAAAGTCATCTTCCCCTCACAATAGTACAAGTCCTGCAAGTGGTAAAATAGCTCCAGCAGTTAGTTACACTAGCACATCTTACCATCCAGATCTCGCACATGAAGTAAGTATTGGAAAGGAAATTAATTTTATAATGTTTCTGTCTTCAAATTTAAGGAATTTTTCAAGAAAAGATTAGGAAATGAAATTTATATTAAAAGCATATTTAAGTATAAATAATACAATAATGAAATAACATTATTAAAATTCAATACTACATCAATGTGTTCAGATTACTTTAGATTTTTGTACTTGAACTATAAATAGAAAGGTACTTTTAAATTTAAATGCTATCATGCGATAAAAGGATGTACTTATAGCTTAATTTCTAGACATAAAATGTATAATTTTTAAAATTAATAGTTCAAAAACAAATTTTCAAGCTATAAATTTGTTATTCAATTTATTAATAAAAATTTGAAAAATTCATATTTACAGCTGAGATATTCATAAAATAATCAAGTAATAAATGGTAACGATGGAAAAGTTCTTAAAAATTATCAAAAATACTTTACAATATTTTATATAAAAAAATTCTGTTTTATGGACATTTCTTTCTTGGAAGAATAAATGGGATAGAGTTTCTTTGTATGGCAACTTACATGTAACAGAGCTCTGTGTATAAGTTATGGATATCACAATTATTTCTTTTGAAATGTATACTTCACATGTATAAAAAATGTGAAGTATACATTTATTTTTTTGGTTTTCCCATAAATAGGCCTTAGTAATTTGAACGTACTTTAAGTTTCATCAAAACAATTTAAATCAATTACTTAAATGAGTTGATTTTGATTGAGTATTTATGTCACAATAAAGAAAATTTTATTTTGAATTCTGCCACAAATTTAAAATTTAAAATCTTAATCATTGTTACTTCATATTAAAGATATTTTATTTTTTTCTATTAGGATTTTTGTAACTCAAGGTAATCGTTAGTTCTGTTATAGTGATCGATTTTCTAGTGATTTTTTTATTTCGTATCACTAATTTAACAAAACATTTTAATATTTTTTGTATTAAAATGGTAAAACTGGTAAAATCTGTATAATAAGTTTGATTTATTATTCTGGATACTTCCAAATTATGTTACAGTGCATATTCCGACACTCTATTCTTAAAGGAGTAAAGAATATGTTATCAAAATATACGCGTTTTTTGCATTATTTTCCATTTATAGATTATTGTACGCTTTTTGAATCTAAGAAATATGGTTATGGGACCAATATTATAGCTTGAAGTAATCTATTTTATTAAAACATATGTTGTTTTAAAGAGCAACAAGAATATTTATTGTGTTAATTATTCTTCGATTGGACTAACAATATTTGTTATTAATCAATTATTTATTTCTAATAGAAACAACTTTCCATAGAGGTTATTTAAATATCAAATAAATATTAACTCATTTATAAGTCATACTTATAAGGTAATTTAATTTATAAGGTAATTTGCCTTTGCAATGGTATTATTATTTTTGGCTGATGTAAATAGTTCTTATTAATAATTTAAAAACTTTAAAATATCAGCAACTTTTTTCTTTTTTAACCAATATATTATGTATATGTAAGTTAATAAAAATCCTTAAATTATAAACTGTTATGAATGTGAAATTCGTACATTGAATATCATATGATAAGAAAAATCACAAAATGTTCATCAAATCCATGTTCTGAGCTTAAGATCCAAATTTTTTCTTTGATTTTCTAGACATTTGCAATAATGCTTTCTTTTTTCTTATTTTAAAAGTATTATTATTAATTTTTTCTTTTGTATAGTCTTCGAAGTAACATTCTTTGAATTTTGAATTCTGTAATTTTGACAAAGATTATTATTGGAAAGAAAAACCACTCATTAAATGGAGTATATAAAGCCAAAAATACCGGCAAATGTGTAGTAAGAAATTATGTGACCAATAAATTCTATATTATTCATTAATGTATCACTTTTCTGACGGTTAATGTTTTCTATAGTCTTGTTTTTCCTGCAAACTTTTGATGCTTAACACAAATTAATGAATGCATTAAAATACATTAAAAATTTAATTTTCCTTTTTTTCTAGCTTTAACTGTGATGCATTTACCATAACCAGTAACAAAGATGTCTTTATAACATTGTAATCCATAAAAGATCAATAAATATACCATCTATGATGAGAAATGATAGGATACACGTAAAAAACTTATATATATAAGTTATTCTGCTTATATATGGATATCACATCCATGTAACGCCATTATGTTTGAAAATATAAAACATGAACAAATTAAATATCAGCAATTCATTGAAACTTTTCCGCGCTGCACATAAGTTTGGTTAAAATGCAGTCAAAGTTATAAGGTAGTAGCTGAAAAAATGATTGTAACTTCAATAAAATATTCAATATTGAAATTTGCAAAATAATTGTATGGATGAGTTTTGGAGAATAATCATTGCTCCTTTTATATGTATTCATTTCAAACAGCGGTTATTGTGTTCTTTCGAACTCTCTCACAATTTCCCTTATGAACTTAAATATTTTCTCTCAAATTTATTCAAAATTCTCTTCCTATTAATTTCAAAGATTTATTCATCTGGTGAAAATTAAAAACAAAAAAGTTGTTCCTCATATGTAATTAAATTTTATTTAATAATAGCGGAAAATAAAGTTTATCTTATTGAGTGTATCACATTTTAAGAAAACTGAGTTTATAATTGATATGTTATCAAGAGCCCCTTTAAAAAACCCCTTTTCTGTGACAATATGAAATTATCTTATTGTTTTATGAGAGTTTCGACTGCTTCACGAATAATACTGTTAAGTGAGTTAAAAAATACACTGCATAGATTCCTTTGGTAATCTTCCATCTTAATTCAAATGAAAAAAAGTATAGCATATTTTCTTAAAGTTAATAGAATCATGTCAGTATCTGTAAAGATAAATATCGAAATTATCAGTTACACGCGAATTATAAATTTCATGAGATAATCGGTACATTTTTTTAATCATGCACAAATGGTCAATGTATAAAACGAAGTCAGAAATAATACTATGAGGGAGAGTTGACAAATTCCTGGTCTTGTCCTTATCCAGTTAAAATAAAAGTACAGCTTTAAAGTAGATGCGAATTATTTATCTCAGTTATTCCTACAATTTTAACAAGATTAAATGGCAGAGCCCTCCAATAAAAGAATGGCACACAAGAACTAGCCCTGGTATTTCTCTAGGCCTCACTTGTGACTGAAATGGTCAGACTGCTATTTCCATATTTGCCATTGGCCCCTTCAGAGAGGGAGGCTTTGTTTCTATAGGGATCAGAAGATTTTACCAATATGCAACAAGTGCACTTTAGAAAATGCTTCAACCCGTAACACATTTTGGACTGTCTTCAACTCTCCCGCGACAGCTTAATTAGAAATTCTTTAATGCTTTTGGACTTTTTGAGGGTTAATAATCTCATGGACTTTGTCTAGCAGTTGCTAGAAAAGGAGAATATAAAACAACAGCAATTATTTAATACAAGAAAATTCTGTAACTGCTTACGGTTATTTAACTAGACTTTCATTACCATCATTTCTTTGTGTGTTTGTAAGTTTTAGAATCATTAATATGAAGCCAAATTACACTACTGGCCATTAAAATTGCTACACCAAGAAGAAATGCAGATAACAAAATGATATTTATTGGACAAATATATTATACTAGAAATAACAAGTGATTAAATTTTCAAAACATTTGGTTGGATAGATCCTGAGAAATCAGTACCCAGAACAACCACCTCTGGCAGTAATAACAGCAGTTATACGCCTGGGCATTGAGTCAAACAGAGATTGGATTGCATGTACAGGTACAAATGCCCATGCAGCTTCAACACGATGCCAAAGTTCATCAACGGAAGTGACTGGCGTTTGGTGACGAGCCAGTTGCTCGGCAACCATTGACCAGCCGTTTTCTATTGGTGAAAGATCTATAGAACGTGCTAGAAGCAACAGCCGAACATGTTCCGTATCATGGAAGGTCCGTACAATACCGGCAACATGCGGTCGGGCATTATCCTGCTGAAACGTAGGATTTCGCAGGGCTCGAATAAAGGGTAGAGCCACGGGTCGTAACACACCAGAAATGTAACGTGCACTGTTCAAAGCACCGTCAATGTGAGCAAGAGGTGACCGAGACGTGTATATAATGGCACCCCATACCATCACGCCAGGTGATGGGCCAGAATGAAGATGACGAATGCACGCTGCCAGTGTGCGTTCACCACGATGCCACCAAACACGGATGCGACCGTCATGATGCTGTACACAGAACCTGGATTCATCTGAAAAGATGACGTCTCGCCATTCGTGCACCCAGGTTCGTCGTTGATCACACCATTGAAGGCGCTCTTGTCTATGACGCAGCGTCAAGGGAAGCCACAGCCATGGTCTCCGATCTGAGAGTCCATGCTGCTTGAAACGTCGTCGAACTGTTCGTGCAGACACTTGGTGTCTTCCAAACGACCCCGTTTCTTGACTCACGGCTCGTGACGTGGTTGCACGATCCATTACTGCCATGCGGATAATATGCCTGTCTTCTCGGCTGCTAGTGATAGGTGGCCGTTGAGATCCCGCATGGCGTTCCGTATTACCATCCTGAACCCATCGATTCCATATTCTGCTAACAGTCATTGGATCTCGACCGACGCGAGCAGCAATACTGCGATACGATAAACCGCAATCCCGGTACGCTACAATTCGACCTTTATCAAAGTCAGAAACGTGCTGGTACGCATTTCTCCTTCTTACACGAGGCATCACAACAACTTTTCCAAAGGCAACAACGTTCAAATGCAATTTGTGTATGAGGAACCGGCTGAACAATTTCCTCATTTAAACACAATGTAGGTGTCGCTACTGGCGCCTGATTTGTCTGAATGCTCTGAAAAGCTAATCATTTGCATATCACAGCACCTTCTTCCTTTCGTATAAATTTCACGTCTGTAGCATGTCGCCTTCTTGGTGTAGCAATTTTAATGGCCAGTAGTGTACTTTTTCTGTTATAAACTTAACCAAAAGTTCTGAACACATTATGGAACTAGTAAAATGATGTATGTAAAAATCATTCCTTATTCTTGAACTTTCAATCTTTTTTCATCCACTTAATTTCAAACATTTTTCATTTACTTCAAGTTTTGACGGTATTTATAAATGTTACAATATTAAAACCAACATGATACTGAGAGACGATTTCTGGACTATTTTTTCTTCTATAACTTTTTTTCTCTTTCAGAAATGGCATTTAAAGTAGAAATCAATTTTTTAGAAACTTTTCTTTGAAGTTTTGGTTTTATTCGTTGGATAGAGATGTCTGTTTTTTAAGTATTCTCTTTTCCTTATACAATAGTTTCCTTAAGTACATTGTTTATTATTACCATAAATAAACTCCAATATTTCAGGATAACTTGCATACATTGATTTGTAAGTCAGCAATTTTACCTATTCTGGTAAAAGGTTTATAAATGGGTAGGATATTTGATATATTTTCTCCAGAGAATTGTTAAAATAATATAAGTACTAGAAGATTTAAAATTGCAATTAAGTACATCTTAAGCAACAGTTACTTCATTTCCCTTATTGCCTGAAAAACTACCCATTTATATATGCAATCTTTAACCATTAACCACATGTTTAATAAGTTTATTGAATATTGTGACGATTTTAAGCGAAACAAATTAAAGGGTCGCTAAAACCATGTACCTTGTTGCAGGAATGGCATGCAGGCAGCCTGGCTACATGGAGACCTCATGTCAGTAAGTTTTTTTTACAACAGATATAAGCTCCTATAACCCTTGTATATAACCATACTAATATTCCTCAGAACATACATATCATACCCTCTTACTTTCCTCCCCAAATCCTTTACATTACTAATTATTACCGATTCTACCTCCTGATTCCTGCATGAGTTGCATGGTTGTGGCGTGTCATGTTATGTGTATATTCTAGATTAACAATAAATCCAAAATATGTTTTGTAATCCATACTGTAGAAATTGATGCTTGTATTTGTTCTTCTTAAAACTATGTGTTGTGTTCAGCTTTGTATTTAACTTAGTATTACCATGCTTTTTAAACAAAATTCATCTGAAAAGTATGAAAGTATGATTGAATAAATTTGTTTTTTCCTGAAATTATCAGTTAATAATAGTATTTTTACACCTGTTTTATTATAATTTATATGTAAATGATTGATTTAATGTACAAAAAATAAGAAATAGGACATTTTCAATAGTTAATATTGTCGACTCTCATTCAAGCTCACAGACAAAAGTTAAAATATTTTTATGCGCAAACCGGTGCATGTAGTGAAAGTAGAGCATTATTTATTACTCACAATTCTCCTCTTTTATGAGCTTCAGTCAAATCTTACTTTGCAGTTCTTATCAACCGCTTTATCGTCAAATCACCGACTGAGAGGGTAAGGACCTGAGACTTGTACCTTTAAATTTAATTTTATGAAAATTGATATAGTACATTACTTGTAAACCTTAAAAATTACCTTAAAAGAGAAGTGATTAAGAATTTCCTTAAGAGACTACCTTAAGAGCAAAATTTTAAAATTGCTTTTGTGTGTTGCTGGTATGATTTTCTATAACATATAACAAATTTTAAATTTGAATAAAAAATTGCCCGAGTATTCTAAAAGTTTACCAGAAATAAATTTTATTTTGAAACTAATTAATATTTTTCTTTCTGGAACAAGTATTTAATTGAATTATAATAAGAAAAAATACTTTAAAATGCATTCGGAAACTCTTGTACTGGAATATAACGGCGCTCATTTAAGTAATACAAACTAATTTCTCTTTACAGCTAGCCCTGGCGAAGAGCGAAGTTGGACGACCTGTCTCACAGAGACTCATCGGTAACCCTTTGTTGTCCATATCTGAAGTGACCAACACCCTTCTGAATCATGAGTAGAAATGGACATGAAATTAGAAGAGAAGATGGATCAAGAACTGGATCGAAAAAATTTTTCGTTGCATTTAAAAGCAACTAAAAATTTACAGTAAAACTTCACAAGTGGTCATCAGCATTAAAACTTTACCACTAGTAATCATTAGTATCAGATTAATCACTTTTCTGATACTAGAATTTTTAATTTCTGAAAGTTAAATGTAAAGTGACTTTAACATCAATGGCTGCAAATTTACTTTTGAATGTTTCAAATGATTAGCTAAAAATATAATGAGAACAAGAAAATATTTACTTTGTACAAATTGTGATATATACGTTTACGTTGCGTTTTAAAGACAAAGTCTACTTTGGTATTGAATAAATTTTCTGAATATACTTTTTTTGATTTTCTAAAATATTTATTAGTTTCTTTATTTGATTATAGAAACATAAATAAAGAAATTTTTTGTGTAAGCCTTTAAAAACATTTATAAACAATTAAATTAATTGCAATTTAATTATATTTTAAAAAAATCAGATAATTATTTTCATAAGTGAATATAATTAATATTCAATACTCCTGTATTTTGTATTTTTAAATAATATGTTGAATTATTAATCAAGTGGAAATATATTGAACTCAAATGCATAAGAAAAAAAGTTTTTTATTATTATAAATAACTATTCTAATAGTTTATTTGATTTTTATTAATAACGAGATGAGTTCTTATTATCTCATATGAATAAATTCTAGGAGATTTCTAGTATATTTAATAAAAAATGTATGCGCATTTGACACTTTGAATAATAACTGACTCTTAATTATAAATCTACATTAAAAACAAAAAAAGCATTATTATATAATTTGTATGCAAATTAAATTATATTGCATTTTTAATGATTTCTCCAAATCATTTTTCATGATAGACTTAGTATATTAAGTTTCGTGAAATATTTTCCCTCATTTATAGTTTATTTAAAGTATAATTAGTTATGAAAAGGTTAAAAATAATATTAAATAGGATATACTACTTCGTAAAAGGAGAAAAAAAAAATTAAACACTTGGTGCTGTTGAAAATATTGTCTTCACATTAACACTTAAAATAATTTAAAATTTTTTATTGTTACGCAAATTTTTAAATCATATGGGAAAACTAGCAATAAATGTATTTTAATTAAATCTTCAAGAATGATGAAAAAATATTTTTAAATATATTGAATTCTTCAATTTTAACTGAATAAAAAAAATGTTTGAAGTAATCTTCAAAATATTTAATGGAGGGTCTTGGGGAAAAATAATTGGAAAAAAATTCATTTGCTGAATCAATCATTTTAATAACAATATATACAGTGATAAATATTCAAATCAACTAAATTTCAGATATGAATTCAAGAGCAGTCAGATTTAATTTCCTATTCAATTTATAAAAATATTGATTCAACTAAAAAATTTAATTTTTAATCATTTTTCTTTGTACTGAATATTTTTTGACTAGAAGGATCATGTTTAAAGGATTGAAAATCGTAGATAACAATATTAATTTTGAAATAAAGATTATCAAAAATAATATTGATCAAAATTGTCTTCCAAATTTTGAATTTTTGATTAAATTTTATTTTTTATGAAATCATTAAAATAATAATGGAAAAAAGCTTCATATAAAATGTTTCTTTTGAGTTAATATACTTAAAAATAAAATTTCTTTGATTTTTTTTTACTTACTAAAAAATGTATTGACTGAGAGAAAATATCACAATCAAATGTTTGCTGTAAATAAAATATCAAATCTGAAATTAAATATTAATTTTTGACAAACCAAATGTTAAATTCAATAAATTAATTCTTATTAAAGATTTAAATACATAAATTCACCGGTTGTTTTACTATTATAATTTAAAATAAATTTCTTTTTCATAAATTCTGCACAAAGTATAACTTACTAAATAAAAAATCATGAATATATGTGAGTTATCAAAGTATGATTTACTAAATAAATAAAATCATGAATAAATGTAATATGAATTATCTTATATATGAAATGTGAAGTTTTTTTTGTTCATAAATTTTAAGTAACATGAAGCTAATTCATATTTTGCTTGTATTGAATTTTAAATTCAAATATTTTTTAAATTGAACTAAATATCATTTACGTATGTTAATCAATTATTGAATATATTAGTTTGGGGAAAATTTATCCATTATTTTTTCGGTAGACGCCTGTAGTGATCGCTATCTCGTGAGGTATCTATCAAACAATTTCAGATTTATGCTCGTTGGAAAAGTGACATTTGACACTAAAATATCCTCTTGCGGTTTTTTGTTTGATTAATTCAGTTACGAGTACAAGGTTTCAAAAATGGAAGACAACAAACAGAAAATTCGATACATTTTCGTTTTTCTCTTGTAACGGCGAAAAAGATAGCCGGGTGGCTAAAATTGTGAAAGGTGTTTATCGTCTTATATAACTGTAACAACCGGTTACGTACAATTTTTGTTTCGTCGATTCCGTTCGGGTATTTGGATGCTAAAGATGCACCTCGCATGGATACAACATCGTCGAGAATGTCTATAAAATATCAAAAATTATCAAACTTGACAGCATGTCAGCTTCGCACAAGACCTAAAAATCTACATGAAAACTGTTTTAAACCTTTTTACAAAGCGAATCTGAAAGAAGTTACAAAAAGTTCACGTAAAAATAATGGATTTCTTTTTCCTCAACCTAATATAAATCAAATAATATCAAATCAATCAATTTAGTTTTAAATTTCGGTTCTAACTCCAACACAAAGCACTCTTTTGTTAATCTGCAAAATATATATTTTTAAAAAATAACATAAGGAATATTTTTTTCTAAGTAGTTTACATAATTTACGTTTGTACATTATTGGTGCTATATTTGTACTAAAATCGTTAACAATGCTTGCATTATATATATTGCAAATTAAAAGTCTCTAATCAAATCTTTAAATTAGCAATAGATGTTACGCTCTGATTAAAAGTATACATGTCTGTCTTGTATCATAAATTGACTAAAAACAGGTCTTGTGTAATAATACAATTCTGTTTAACAATTCTGCAAGTGCATATTGTTAAAAAACTGATCGCTCAGTAAGAATTTTTAATTTTATTGCATAAGAAAAAATTAAGATTATATTTTTTTGTTTCAAGTAGATAATTTTCATTGCACTCCAAATATAAAAATTGTGATTTTTGTCATGTTAGAAATAAATCATAACGTATGTACGTAAAAATAGATAATATCAAGCTTAAAAACAAAGGAAAAATTAAAGCTATTACTTTTCTTTGTTTTAGAATTATAGTTTTGATGAAAAATTTGTGATATTATATTACTGTGACGTTAACGTGTAATGTATATTGCATACATATTTCTATTATTAACCATAAATCTTTATGTTGGCATAAAAATATTAAAGTCGAGAAATATCTTTCAATAAAAATTAATTTCTCATTTGTTGAGAGGTATTTAAAAATGTATTAAAAGTTTTCAATGAAATGATTCTTAGGAAAGAATTAAAAATTACCAGCGAATAATTGCTATAAATATTAAGCTTTTAATAAACTACTTTAAGCTTAATATAATGCATTTTATGCATTCAAATATTTAATTGTAAACTTTGTCAGCTGTAAACATATAAGCTAATCAAATATGAAAAATAAATGTTTATTGTACTTATTATCATGGGTATGTAAATATATTATCGTACATGTTAAAATCATTTGTGACATTACATTTCTGTTTCTTGTATATATAAATTTGTATCGCAATAAATGAAATGTTTTAAAAAAACCGAAGTGTGTAATTTTATTTATATACTACTAAGGCATTCATAAGTGCCATTCATATCTTTGTTCGTTATTTTTTGGTATTTTCCTATTTATAAAGTTCAACGTTGCACTATGCATTATAAGCGAATTATTTAGATGCATCAAGAGATAGTATTTTCTCTTAACAAAGATTAAATCTGTCAGGATTTTGTATAAAAATGATAAGAAAATTAAATGTTTATTTAATATCAACAGTTTTCAAATAAAATAAAATTTGAAATTTAAGAAAAAGTTTGTACATATTCCTTGAGACCAATAATTTTGAACCATGGTGAAAATAGGAGAGAAGGACATGAGTTTTAATTTAATAATAGAAAATCATAACTATGATGAAAATTGGAAATTAAAAGAAAATAAGTATTCACTTAAGAATATTAACTTCTATTTCAAGTTAAAATTGAAAAAAATTTAAAAAATGGAATCATACTTCAGATTATTAATTTTTTTTTTAAATTTCACTTTTCTTGTTTGAGAATTTTAATTACTAACTCTGAAATATAATTAAGCGTATTTATCTTATTGAAAGAAATTTTATTCATGGGTGAAAGCAACTTTTCTGAATTCTAACAGAAGAATTTTATTAATTTAAAGCTTTATATCAACGATATTATAAGACACAGGTCTTTTAGACTGTCTAAAATCTTTGGATTCTAAATATAATTATTCGTATCTGATCGTACTTTATTTTTATGCGATGCATTATAATTTAGTTTTACACTTATGCTTTCATCAACTAAGTTTTTCTTAGTAATCACTGAATGATAAAATTACTTATCATGTATGCTCTTATTGTGTGTACAAATTTTTGAATTTTTTTCGGAAATTTATTTTGACTTTTAATCCAACAGATGGAGCCAGGATCGCTTCATCTCTAACAGATTTATATTCTGGATTCAGAATCGGGCAACTTCGTTGAGATACAAATATAAAAATATATCTAGGTACAAATATAAAAATATATCTAGGAGATATAAAGGGAATTAAGTTTTATGTTGAGACTGTAATTGTTTTCAAAACAGTCTCATAAAGCTGTGGAATTCTTATATTCATTATAAAAATATAAATTACTATCGCTTTTATGTAATGTAAAAAAGGCAGTTTCATATTTTGAAAGCAATAATTTAAAGTTTTTATAGTTTACTAAAATAATGTAATCACAATTAACCTTTTTATATTTTACGAAAGTTGATGCAAAACATTTAATTGTCATTTTTTATATATTACAAATATAAATAAAAGCAATCAATGCATATTTTTGTATTTCATAAAAATAAATGCGAAACAATTAGCTAACACTTCACTATGATGAATTACAATATTTTTATTACAACAGCATGTTTCATACCTATTAAATGTTTAGAGATCAGTTATCACTTTAGACTTTACACTACATTTAAAGGTTAATCCTTTTTTAGACATAGAATATTGAGAATAATTATTGTTGAAATACTTTTTGTGTTGTTTCAACACTGAAATTTCTTTCCATTCTTTGTTCTTCATGGATAACAGCGATGAGATTCCATGATCATTGACTAAAATCATTAGATGTACCACAACTCTTCATTAATTATTTTAAAATTATATAATTAACATGAAATAAGAGTACATATATCGGTACAAAAGAATCAAGTGAATGATATATAAATTTGTTTGTCGATATTATTTTCTAAAGATAATTCTCTCTTGTTTTCGAAATTTAAATTGATACAGTGAGAGAGAGAGAGAGAGAGAATTATGTAAATTTTAAAAGAACAATACAGTATAGAATATCAAAAAAAAAAAAAAAAAAAAAAAAAACAGACATTAGTTTTTATTTAATTAAATTTTTTTCTAGTTACTAGAAAGCAATGGATTCGATTCACAATACAGCCAGAATTATAGGATCTGATAGAAACTACAACAATAAAATAATCAGGGTTCAATATCTCTCTAAGGATGTATTGTAGAATTTTTGAGAAGAAGGGATAGCATCTAGTCCATAGATTATTTTTTTCAACATGATGAGGCAATTGAGTGCAATCATTTCTTCTTCTTATCTCTATTAGATGTATATTCTCATCTCGATCAGATTCATGTGTCTATTGCAGTCGTTCAGAGCTATATAAATGACAATATATATGAAAAAAATTATTTGTGTATTCTGTGACAACTGAATACATATATGACCGGAAGTAGAGTATTTTATGAATCAATATCTACCAATTTTCCCT
>JAPDSC010152571.1:0-15519 GCA_026290005.1 Latrodectus geometricus
TAAACATCCAGTTAAAAAGAAAAAATATAACAAGAAAAATCAATAATTAACTTTAAATATTCTAGAACAGATTGACATTTTCGAAAATGGTATAGAAGGAAAACGGTAGAAAAATCATCAAAATTATTCTCGCAAAATATAAATGCATGATTTCAGAACATTCTTTTTTTTTTTAATAGTATCAGATTTCATCGACAGATGATGTTGCAGCAGTATGTAGAGCATCGGAAATAATGGTGGATATTGGAGCATATCTTCTCATTCACTAGATCTTATTCCATCCAGTGTCTTTCTATGGAACATCTAATGATAGCAGTGAAGCACTAAAAATGATGATGACTAGTTTTATTCTAGTTGTAATGAGGGTGAAATATCATTCCAACAGCGACTATGATAGCCTTATTCCTAAATATGTGCATCGATTGTAATATGTGATTACAGAGAACGGTTCACATTTTAAAAAAAATAGGGGAAGTATTTTCAAGAATATTTCATTGATTAAAGAAAAGGTACATGAACCAGTATTTGCTCATGTTAGAGAAATAAGTAGTACCAAGGCTATATGACGACCGTGTCTTTATATTACCAAAATCAAGTAGGTTGCTATCTACTTTGTTTTTATGCCGCTGATGGCTTAATTTTGTAGAGATTCCATTTGCTACAATAGTTGATCCACATTAACCAGATAGTATAGTCTAGTCATTTAACATTATATATGTATTTGTTATGTATGCGTGCGGCTATATAATTAGTATAATTTATTTTACATATGTACCTGTCGTTAAAATATTGTTTTTAAATTTATAAACATTATTTGTATTTCTTTTAAAATATCTCAGACAGATAAGAAATACTCAGATTTTGGGCAAAATTTGAGTGATTTTAGGTTTCTTCTAAATTGAAAAGGCATTTCAAAAAATTTGGCGACTTGACAATTTTTTGTGATATTTTTGGCTAATTAGTTATCTTAGGCGAGATTTTTGGTGATAAATCGATATTTTTGGAAAAGTCCATCACTGAAGCTTTAGGACAAATATTAGATAACCTAGAACCTTGGCGATACTCGTAGATTTTCACGCCAAGTTAAGTATAAATACCACCACCCAACATAGAAGCAGTTAGTAAAGATAATACATCTTGAATGCTAATCTAATGCATAGAAGATATTGTTTGTATGAGGTATTTGAGACTTCTATGATTGGAAGCTGTTTCCTGTTGTATTAGCTAATCTCGAGCTGTGTAATTGCAATTTCTACAACTGGAATTTTCTGTAACCTGTTGAATTTACAACGAATATCTTGTGATTTTTAAGTGATTGTTTTATCGATTCTCAACCGACACGAACCCCAAAGCGCAGTAAAATATTGCATTACCACCCTCCAAAAAACGAAACGAAGTTAAATTTATCATTTCTCACGTTCGAAGTTTGTAAGAATCTCTTTAGCACTTACTATTTTATTCTTGTTTCATCACTTAGAATACCCTTAATTCACTAAGAAAATTCCCTATCAGACACATTTAAAAGTATATATAAACTGGCTACTTTTCAATAATTACCTTTATGGTTGTAGCACCTTATATCTACTCCTAAGGCAGGGGCTTGTATTTCACCTCCATAAGAAGGGGTATTGAACTCAAATCCAGAGAATGCACCGAACACCTCAGTAGCTCCTACATAAAAAAAATATATTTTTAAATTTGTCTTAAAATTTTGATATTAAATTTATAGATTAATCGTGTCTAAACAATTTTGAAATTTCAAAATATTTAATGTCTTTTTGTTGTATTTACAATTGTTCACGTCTGCTGTTTCAAAATTGAAAAATCACGTGTTCTAACATCTATTGTTTATTTATCATTTCAAGATTCCGTCACTTTAAGGAAATAAAACATTTCTTTAAATTAGAATGAAATAATTGTTTTATTTTGTTACTTTTCATAACATCGATAATATCAAAATTAGTACAATGTAAAAAAATTACGAGCATATACACAGTAACATATACATCTCATAAAAAATATTTTTTCGTATAAAATTCTCTTGCAAATACAGTTGTATTTAAAATACATAATAGCTGCTTAAATTTTTCAAATATTCAACATAAATCAGCCTTTTATATGCAATTACTTACGCGTATCAAACTTTGTGTGAAAGAACTCGTGTAAATTTTCCCTCCTTTGCACTCAAATTTTAAAACTCTAATACTTAACAAAAATCGTAATTGATGAAAATTTAATAAATGATATTTGATAGGAAAAGGGTTTACAATTTTCATTTCATTTATATTTAATTTTCGATATACAATAATTGTATAATCGATAATAGCAAAGATAATCATTTTTATTAAATTTAGAGTTTATATAAAAGCGATTTTTTGTCTACAAAAAATTACAAAAAATCATATAAAATTTTTTTAACAAATTAAAAAGTTTTTTGTACTTAAATTTCATATTTTAAAACCATTGGTAAAATATATTTGATAGAAGGCGTTGGTTTATACTTTATAATAATTATAAATTTTAAACGGCACATTCACAAGATTTTGGCGCACATTTTTAAATATTCTTCCAAAAATACTTGAGGAGTGTAAATATTAGGTTGGGGAAAAAAAATCCATTATTTTTACGTGAACTTTATGTACCTTTTTTTGGATTCACTTTGTAAAAAGGTTTAAAACAGCTTTTATGTAGATTTTTAGGTCTTGCGCGTTACGACTGCTGACATGCGGTTAACTTCGATCATTTTTGATATTTTATAGACATTTTCGACGATGCTGTATCCACATGCGAGGTGCATCTCTAACATCAAAAATACCCGAACGGAATCGACGAAACAAAAATTGTACGTAACTGGTTGTTACAGTCTTATATAGGACGATAAACATCTTTCACAATTTTAGCCACCCGGCTATCTTTTTCGCCGTTACAAGAGAAAAACGAAAATGTATCGAATTTTCTGCTTGTTGTCTTCTATTTTTAAAACCTTGTACTCATAACTGAATTAGAACAAATGAACTACTTAGAACAAATTGTGCATTTGTAATAAATTAAATTTATTTTTATTATCTTAGATTGTACGTTAATTTAACTGTCAAGAAATATTTCGAGACAAAGTGCCTTCTGATTTTTAATTTAGTTATTTAAATGGCAGTAAATGTTTCTTACAACATGCTTCTGTTCACGTACTTACCGTACATGCTTCCTACAAAAAGATCATTTTTGATCTTGCGAAGATACTCAAAATTTTGTCGCTTGACAGGACTTCCTCCTATGCCAATCACTTTCAAACCGTCTAAATTCGTTCCGGGTCCTGAAAAAAAAAAAAAGATTTTTTCATCAATTTATTGAATTCTGATGATTTTAAAAATAAGGTTACTCTATAACCTAAATAGTGTTTCGTTTATTTATTAATAATCAGTACAAGTTAGGTTATTGTGATACATTTCCTCGAATCTATTTTTGATGATCACATCCGCTACACATTGTCAATCTCTACTTAATTTTGAACCATGCTTAAGTGCCGATTTCATGTTTTACCATTTAGTTGTTTTTTTCGTGGCTTGTTCACATTTTATTAGATTTTGTTACATAATTTGCAATATTTGGTATCTACATATAACAAATTTTTAAATTTAAATTATTTTTAAATTTGTTTTTGATATTAATAACCCTTTTAATGAAACATTTTGAATATAGATTTTTAAAACTTATTATGCTGTTTAGAATTTAGAAGCTTTTAGGAAATGATTTATCATTTTATAAACTGTCTCTTAACTTTTAAAGAATCTAAAATTTGGTTCATTAGTTTTCTCAATGATTGAAAAATAAGTTATACTAAATGATAGAGGAACTACTTTGATATACCCCCCAAATAGGAAATTTGGCGACCTTTTTTTCCTCGCCAAATATAATACCTGTTTTTGGTGCCTTTTTTCTCGCCAAGATGGATTCTCGCTAAATACAAATAATTAATAACAAAAAAACCTTTAAAAAAAACTCAAAAAATAGTACAAAATACAAGAAAATACTAAATTTGACAAGAGCAAAATCCTAAAAGCTGAAAAAATGTAAATTGGCAACACCAAAATAAGAAACAGCAACCTTAAAAAGTCCTTAGAGTGTGCCAGATTTGGCGCTTTATTTTTGGGGGTATATCAAAGTTGTTCCATGATAGAAAAAGAATGTGTATATGGAAGTTGGTATTTACATATTAAGAGATTAATGACTGGTTTTGAATCAGTGTGAATTTTAGATTACTTGATTCTTTTGTCCGCGAAATTAGTCAAATATTTCAGTTTTTAGTGATGCAAATCAAGTAGAATGTTTAAACAGCTTATATTGGTGTGTTTTTCGGATTTGAATGATACTTGCTAAATATATATGCATCTGGTTTTTAGAATTAGTTATCGTGGTTAAAATAG
Source organism: Latrodectus geometricus (assembly GCA_026290005.1). NCBI lineage: Eukaryota > Metazoa > Arthropoda > Arachnida > Araneae > Theridiidae > Latrodectus > Latrodectus geometricus. The sequence continues at coordinate 4,422 of JAPDSC010152571.1, forward strand.
ACAATTTCATAAATTATCGTATTAGTAGGGAGGGGACTCTATTATAAACATAATATCTCCTAATATTTTCAAGTCTTAATATAAACGCATCACAATCTCATCAACATTTACAGAATTGTTACAATAATTTTTGGTGAAAATGTATTGCGATTTTTAAAATTCTGAAGTATTTAACATTTGTTATAACAGAAACGTTCTACTTTATTCTATTCGTTTCATGAAAATCATTCATTTTCCTCGTTTAAGATAAAGCGAAGAAGTCTTCAATATATAACATTATAGATACATAAGTTAATTTTTTAAATAAAGCTCCCTTTCTTTTTCTCTCTTGATAGCTTATAAATACTTAAATTTAAGAAGAAAGTTTTTAGAATAGAAAAATAGTTTATGGGAAATATTCTATATGTAATGCCTTTACATTATAATAGGGAATATTGAAATTTATCACTGTCTTGTTATTATCCATTTCTTCCATTATAATTTCATTGTCTATTTGTCTATTAATATTTTATATTAATATATATATTTTATATAATTATATATATATAATTTACATGTTTTGAATTCTCTATATTTTGGTAAAAATTATCATTATAAGAAACAAAGAGTGTATTGTTTTCTGGGGAGGGGGCAGCATTTTGCATTCTGCCTCAAATAATTCTTTAAACTGTTCAATACATACGCATTCCTTTTAATAGAAATACTTTGTGACAGGAAAATATCATCGCAAGATTAAAAAATATTTAGAATTTTCAAGATCTGTATATCAGAATATTTTGGACTCTTGGCATTCGTTTTAAAATAAAGAATGCCTAGAACATTTAAAAAGAATATTTACTGGGCATGATGTTTTCTTTCTCCATCCTATCCACGATGCAGGTGACAATGAAAGCGAAGGTGACCTTATGCCTTGAAAAAATGTCCCACACATTTGTATCATTTCCTGTATAGTGCGGGCATCCAGCATGCAAGTAAAGCCTCACTCCCAAGGCTAAGGGTGGAATCATGGTGTCCCACAGAGTCCATCCAACCTGTGAAGATGATGAGAACTTTTGTGAATAAGAGAATAACAGGCATAAATATCCACTTTGATAGATGTGCATTTAGAAATCAAGAAGCCACACCTATAGTGTGGTATACATATATATATACACCACTAGTGTGGATGGAATCAAAACTTAGATCCCCTACAAGGTCTTACCGTTTGACCCAATAAGAGTTGTCACCTTAGATGCAAATGTTAGGAAATTCTCTAATTCATTTGATACCTTAGTTTTATTACAATAACTTGTTGGGCAGCATTCCTAGTCTCCAATGAAGTTTACTTTTTATATAAGGGACATGTTATATCTTTCAGCTTTCTCGATGTTTATATCGAATACCATTGTTTCGAGTTCACATTAGCCCAATAGTAAGACAGAGCGTTTTGGAGTGGAGTGTCCTTGTTGAACAATGAGGATGGACGCAGAATTTCTGCTTTCTGGCTGTACGCACATAAGCCGTGTGCTCTGGAGATTTTATGGTTTAATTACTTGAAACATGTACATACAACTCATATCTACACCAAGTCCTGCTGGGACTTCGTTTACACGGGAAATACTTAAATGCCTTACATTAATCTTCAATTACATGGCTTCCGCCAGCACAAAGTCAAATGTTTTCATATTAGCTTCCTGAAATTTCGCAAGTTTTTATTCTTAAAGCAATAACTGCAGTATTTTAAGATAGTTTGTTTACTTACAACCGGTATACCCCTTCCACAACGCTAACGCCTTATGTTTCAATTTTATTTATGCTGCGACGACTTCTAAATCGGGCAATTGTCAAAATAATATGTTTTGTTTATGTTTCCATTTATTTGGCTACAAGCATCATGGCTCATGTGGTGGTAGGATGATTCAAGTCTTTACAAATTGAACTAAAAGTACACAACGTGGCCTTGTGGTAAGACTTCGGAATGGAAGATCCTGGGCTTGATACTAATCACTGTTGAATAAAAAGGTGATTGTTTTTGTGATCACATTTGAAGTGGTCAGTACCTTGAAGATTTCCGTGTTTCTACTCTTGCGAAGACACAGTCACCATTCAAAACATCTCAAAAGTTTCGATAATAATATTTCATTAATGGAATCAACATTATCATTAGATAAACATTTTATTAGAAACTTTACGCTAGATTTGATTTTATGAGACAAATATATGATGGACTGTCACTAGTTATAGAATTTAGAGAGTAAAATCTATCAGCTTACCGGGTAACACGAATAAATAGTGTTTCCTTCTTGCATGTTCAGGTGAAAGGCGAAATCTCTCAGTTCCGCTAAAAATGTCTAAATAGAAAGAGTTCATAAGATTCAGAAATATAAGAATGATTACTATGTATGAATCTTAATATAAGTTGACATAAAATTGTTCAAGAAATAGTTTTATTGATATAAGAATTGCTACATTTAATTTTAAGGAGTGTTATTTGGTATAACCTGTTCAGATTATTCTTACGAATATAAAATTTTCGTTTGATAAAACGTATCCAATAAAAGAATTAATAAAATTTGTTTCATATAATGATTTTACATACTAAATTTGTTCAGTTTTAAGTTAGATATAAATTTAAGAAAAACTCGGAAACTTACCCCGGCAGAATGGACTGGAGCCTTGGGAAGCCCCGTAGTTCCCGAAGTGAAATTGACGACGATAGGATGGTTGAAAGGCAACTGCTCAAAGACAATATCAGGTGTTGTGCCATCAGGAGTTTTTCCGCTTTCTAGAAATTCTTCCAAGAAACAACTAAAAAAGACAAACAACAATGACGGCATATGTTACAATTTTCATAAGAAAAAACAATCTATTCAACAAAAAGCTTTTGTAGACCTCATTTCTATTCCAGCCAAACTGTTTGTCTGTTGCAATAATCTGTGATTTCGATTCCAACCTCGTATGTGAGGGAAGAGGTACAAAGCAACCAACCTTTCTATGATCTAGATATTTGTAGTGGCTTGGAATTGGAGGATCTAAATAACCCTTGTTTGCAAAAAGCACCAAAAGAGGTACAATCAACCGAATCTACTGATTTCTATTCGAAAAGAAAATCATTGGGCAAGAATTGAGATCACATTTCATCGATGACGAAATTTCAATGGACTGAAGTGTTTCAGTAATTCACCAATCACCACATTAGTATTTTTTAGTGAAAAAGCTTAATTTTGTTGATCTTTATTTAAATCTCATTTTAACTAGTAAGTTCTCTCTCTATTTAATAATTGGTGATCATTTATGGAGATATCTTAAGAAGCCAATGTTTTCTGTATAATCTTTCTAACATATTAATCTGATGGCATTCGTTAGTAAAAATATCTTGGCTTAAAGAAACCTAAGCGCTTAGAAAGAGAATGTGTCAAGAGTTTGATCTCAGCCATTTGTTAGAAACAGGAGATGGATTTTGTTCTTCTGCTTTCTGAAAACGTCTTTCAGAGTGGACCGCGATGACTTGGTTGGTTAGGGAGTTTGTGCTCGTTATTTGAAGATAGTAATCCCGATCAAGCTAAGATCCTTCATGTTCACTAATGGCGGCTGGGGTGTATTAAATATGTCGTGGTCGCAGTGTTCTCCATGTGAAATGATATCTCTGGGGTGGCAAGCCGAGTTTTGGGGAGTTCCCTGTTTGGTCCCTGCTTCGATCCCTGCTCCCGCCCAGCTGCTTCTAACTGGTAGAGCCCAACTCAGGGCTAGGTACAGGGGAACATGCTAGTGGAACAACAACGTTTTTCAGGGTAAATACTTGGGAATTTCCTTGGCTTTCTCAACTTGCGATATGTGAATATGGTCCTTTATCTATGGTAAGTGCTCTCAAAAGTCCATATGTGGCAAATATTCGAATCTTTTACAAAAATCTTGAGCTGTAATCTACTCAGTGTCCAAAAGGAACAGTGGATATGATGAAATCTATAGAAGGCAACTTCTTAAAATAGTTGGATCAATATGATTTGACTACTATGGCCACTTCTCATTTCAGTAAGACATGCAACTTAAAGTGAATTCCGAGCCACAGCTAACATCCACATCAGAACTGGGAATTAAAGTTACGCACTGTTAAACTGAAGACTAGAGCCTTAGCTATTTAACTGCAAGTTCAACAATACAGAGAGATTGGTAACAGTATTTTGAAAATTCTTCGATTAAAATTTTATATACTAAATTTTACATCATTTCTTTACCTTTACAAAACTTTTGTCCGTATATTTTTATGACTTTTAGTTTTAATAATTTTTAAATGTTTTCATGCTCTATTTTGTATTGCATAATGAGAAAACTTCTATACTTAACCAGAACTCACCTGTTCCTTATGTTGGAAATATCTCTAGAAAGAGTTTCTTCCTGAGTGGGAACGATGATTACTTTCTCCAAAGTTGGCGCGTCTAAAAAGTCAAACAAAAAATCTCAATTACTTATTAGAATTTTCCTCTGTAATTTAAAGAACATTCTCTCACATGACACTAAATATTGATTTGTAAATATTTTGTATGAAATTAAAATTTTATAGATGCATTTATGATCAATTAGAATGTGCTTAATGTTCTTCTTACAGCTGTTAGGTTATTTTCTCCATGGATAAAAGTTGTTTAAGATTACGTATGTAAAGAAATTTAATTAAAATATCTTACCGTTAACTATATCTTCTAAGTTATCGATAGGGTAATATTTCTGTCCATTGTCCCTATGCTCATCCACTGTGAAAAGCACTTTAGCTTCCATCGTCTTTATGACGTTGGCGGCTGCCTGAAACAAATCACGCCAATTATGACAATATAAGTTAATTCAATGAAAACTGCGCCAATTCTTCCGTTAAAATTCTAGTGATGTCTAATGCCTAGAAAAGAGGTATAAAGATTGCTTACTCTGGCTGCATAATAGGGCAATGGACCACCCCATATCGCCCCAATGCTTGTCGTTGCCAGCATGGCAAATATTGCTTCTTTCCTATTAGACATATAACCTGAAAGAAATATTTTTGTAAAATTTCCCTCTTATATATATATTCCCTCAATATAAATATTTCCCTCTGTTATTAACAATGCAAAATTTTTAAGTAAAAACATAGTAAATTAAAATAATAATAAATAAAAAGTTTACATATAATACTTGCCCTAAGCAATATTATTTGCTTGTATGTGCTTAAAATTAGAATTATTCGGCATAAAACTGATTCTAATAATAATAAATTCAATGATATTTAAAGTCATTCACAATATATTGTATAATTATGTCATTAAGAAAATACTGATTACATAAACAGTAAGGGATAGTAAATTGATTGGATTAATATTAGTTTGGGGAAAAAGTAATCCATTATTTTTTCGGTAGACGTCTGTAGTGATCGATATCTCGTGAGGTATCTATCAAACAATTTCAGATTTATGCTCGTTGGAAAGGTGACATTTGACACTAAAATATCCTCTTGCGGTGTTTTGTTTGATTCATTCAGTTACGAGTACAAGGTTTTAAAAATGGAAGACAACAAACAGAAAATTCGATACATTTTCGTTTTTCTCTTGTAACGGCGAAAAAGATAACCGGGTGGCTAAAATTGTGAAAGGTGATTATCGTCCTTTATAAGACTGTAACAACCGGTTTCGTACAATTTTTGTTTCGTCGATTCCGTTCGGGTATTTTTGATGTTAGAGATGCACCTCGCATGTGGATACAGCATCGTCGAAAATGTCTATAAAATATCAAAAATGATCGAAGTTAACCGCATGTCAGCAGTCGTAACGCGCAAGACCTAAAAATCTACATAAAAGCTGTTTTAAACCTTTTTACAAAGCGAATCCAAAAGAAGTTACATAAAGTTCACGTAAAAACAATGGATTTCTTTTCCCCCAACCTAATATATTAAAATCACTAAGAAAAAAATTTCATTGTTGATTCATAAATATTTGTTCAATTAAATAGTAATAAGACTCACAACCATTTTTTGCTAAAATGCTATATAAAATAATTAATTAGCAACTAAATTGAATCTCACCAAATATAAAATTTGCTCATAAATATTCTGCTTTAGATTTAAGAAAAGTAAACTGAGTTTTATTTGAAAATTGAAAAAATTAAAATTTGGAATATTATTTTGGGAAGTTTATTAAAGTTATTTATAAATTTTTTAAGACAAGCTTTACTGAAAGACAGATGTAAGACTTTATTTTTTATTATATTTTAAAAATTTTATCCAGTTTTATTACTCCAATTTAATAAAATTTTAATGTGAAAAATATATTTATGTTCTTATATTGATTGAAATTTCCATATTCACACATTTAAAAAGTGATGATATAAAGAAGACACTTATATATTTGTCTATATGCGAATTTAATGTTGATTTCTCGAAATTCATTCATGAAAATTTTCTCTCAAATTAATTTAGCTAATATTTTGTTTAAAACCTATCGTTGTACCTTTGTTTTCCAAACTTTATCAAAATGATACATGAAGAAAAGATGTATGTATATAGCCCCTCTATGTGATTCTAATTCTGAATTTTTAAACCTCATTCCAACAAATTTGTCGCATACAACCATTGATTCGTCCCACAAGATTACAATTTTCAATTGTTTCTCTTTTGCTAACCTTCAAAATTTTCGGTTAGACTATACTTTAGGGTGCCCTTTTGATTCTCGTTATGTGATAGATATTGGTCAAAACTGAATAGTATTCGATTGTCAAAACTCATAGTATAAACTCATAGTCAAAACTCATAGATTGTCAAACTCATAGTCAAATCTCAGTAATCGATAGCCAAACAAAAACCGTCATGCTTGCCAAGGGGGCATCCTAAAATATAGTTTTACCAAATTTTCATATTGTCATTAATTATTTTCATTGTTCAAACTATCTTAATCTAGAGTTTAAGAAACGTCTATGTACAAATCTGCAGCAATTGTTGGCTTTTAATGTTGGTAACTCATTGAATAACATTCTATTGCTGTTAGTAGTCTCTGTTAGGAGTTTAATCAGCAAGATCATGTACTTACATGCAACTCTGTCATTCTTCCTGACGCCAAGCCTTCTCAAAGCGGATGCGTATAGTTTGACTTCTTCAAACATTTCGTAGAATGTGACAGTTTCCTCATTTCCTTCTTCATCTAAAAACAATTATAGAATACATTAGGAACTAAATACAATGTAAAACTCTTAAATTATTAAAGTCTTAGAAGCTCTGATTTAAAAAATGCAAACATAGCGAATAAATGTCCTGTGACTTAATATACTAAAAAAATTAGAATTATAAGTGGAATGAATTGAGATGCAATTAAAATTATGATTGCTTTAATATAAGAAACAGGGTATTCAAATCAATAAATTCCATATGATGAAATTACTCCCATAAATTATTTTGCAACGACTAATATAGTCCTATTTCTATATGAAGCCAGAATACTTGTCTGAACGAATTCAAGAAAACTCCCTTACTTCAAGAATTAGTCCTGTGCAATTCAAAACTATTCCTGTATAGGGAATTGAATAATCGAATTTCCGAATCTCTTAAAATTCTATTGATTTCATAACCATTCTTAAGCAGTTGAGAGGAATCTTGTATAGAAATAGTAATCTGAATCTATGTACTCCATAAAACTGGATTTCATCCAGAATCAATTCTATATAATCCTTCCAGTGGAGTGATAGAACATCTAAACCCATAAATTCTGCAAGAGCAAAATGCTCTTAGAAACATTTGAGAATATGCATAACTAATCTTATGCAATGTTGGAACACCTGAGTTCACGAGTTATGTAAGACTAAATTGCATGCAGAACAAATCCTGTATAAATGATCAAAAAGAATTTATGTTAGAGATGGAAGATTTGAATACTGTAAAAATCGTTTAATCCTAAAATACAGTCTGAGCTTTTTAAAATCATGTCTGTATAGAAATAAAGCAGATGAAATCCTAAATCATATAAAACTTGTCTGCTTCTAAAATTAATCCTGAAAGTATTAGTTCGTATTTCATAATTCAAATACGTCATATCCTGAGTTAAAATTCGTTTTTTAAAAGTTTATTTTGGAAAATCTTTTGATTTAATGAAACTGCCAACTTAAGGAATTCCAACTTGATATTTGTCACTCAAAGTTTTACCTGTAATGAGAGTTAATTTGACTCCTCATTTACTTAATTTCCTTTAGTTATGAAGTTACGAAAAATAAAAGTTGGCATTTCATTCAACAACGTTCCAAAGCATTTACATTTGGCGTCGTCTTGGCGTACGATACAATAAGCAAAAACAATTTCAAAAATCTATAAAAATTGTCAACTGAGGTATTAGCACTTTACAAAAAGATGAAAATAGTTATTTATTAAGAACAAATAATGTAATCAAAATTTTGAAATTAAATAAAGCCTATACTTTATATATATATATATATATATATATATATATAAATCTGCAAAAGTCTAACATCTTAATAAAAAGTTTCATTCCTTTCCATGCAAGTATTCTAATTTCACCTCTGAACAAAAACTCGATGGAAGACATCTAGAATAAGGGTTTTATTTTCGTAGATTGTAATCTTGAAAAAGACAAGTACAAAACAGTTTGTTGAAGATGAGGAAAATTGTTGAAGATGAGAAAAACGAAAAGAGAAATATTCATGGAGTAATTTAATATAATAAATTCATAAATATTCATTTAGTTATTCATTGTAACGAGTGAAGAGGAATTAGAGAACTAGGATGAAGAATATGAAGAATTCATTAACTATGATGAAAACAGCAAAAATGAACCATTGTGAAGAAATTGCTAATCAATCAGAAAACTTTGATGAAAAAATTAGAGAATTATGATAAAGATAAAATTAATGAATCTGAAGAATAAGAGAATTATAATAAAGATAAAATTAATGAATCTGAAGAATTATAATAAAGATAAAAATAATGAATCTAAAAATCATAAAACAAAAATCAATGATGAATTAGAGAACTGTGATGAAGAAAAAGATAACAAATAAGAGAAATTTTAATTTAAAAATAACTTTCAGCCGAAGACCGTTGATGAAAAAGAATAAATCTAAGAATTTTGATGAAATAAACAAAAAATTAAAAAATCTTTGATAAAGAAATTAATAACTAATCAAAGAACTATGATGAATAAAACTATGATAAATCAAAGAGTTTTAAGAAAGAAATTAATATGTTAACATATATAAATGGCTGTCAATGAAACTATAGATGCTAGAGAAATTTTCTTGTGAAAAATTTATTAAAAAATCATCGTATGCTTTATTAGTTTATTTGAAAAGTTTTTCCATTATTCATACATTTTTATTTCAGTCGTTTTAAAATGATGTTGTTAAATATTAAAAATTTATCAGAAATATTTATTTTCAGATAATACATATTTGCCAATGAAATCAAGTTCAGTCAAGTGCGGAAAAGTATTGCATACAGTTTTTGACCAAATTTAAAATCAGATAAATATGCTGCAGCTTAAATTAGCTTTTTAAAATAAATTTTAATTAAAAAATTGATAATTATTATTTAAAATTTAAAACTGATTCACTTTATTTCGAAATTTTTAATCTATTATTTCAAAAATGTGTGCTGGAAAGAATAAAGCAGTTTCATTAATTAATCATTTAAGCTAAATACAGGCAAAACCAATTTAGGTCACTAGAGACACAGACAGAAAGATGAACTCTTATTAAGAATTTATGAAATTAATTTAATATTAAATCATATCTAGACATTTGTATAATTTACATTTCTCTTAAGACATTTTGAGATCTTTAAAATCAAAAAAATAAAATAATCCATATTACTTACCCAAATGTATTTTACCAATGACATAGCTTCTTTTCTAAGAAATCTAAGCGAGTAGCTGAATGGTTAGTGTTACGATCTTCAATTTAATAGTTCGAGTATTCGATTTCTATTTTGGATGTGGAGATTTGTAATGGTTCAATATTCACTTTAAATTTACACTTTATATATATATATATATATATATATATATTCAGAAAGACTAATTCAAAAACGTGACTTACAATTTAAATGGAATTCAAACCAACATAAATATCCATGCAAAGTGGGAATCTAATCCTTGAACTGTTGAATGCAATTTAAAGCGCTGTTAACGCTGTTAACACGAAGTATTAGTCTGGATGATTTATCTTAATGATATATTACCAAGAGATTAATTTAAAGTGGGACATTACAACATTGCTGCATTCAAGTTTAATATAATCACTTATTAAAATTCCAAAATAGCATATAAATATTTTATTCATTAATTAGGGACTAGAAATATTTTAGAAAAATCCTTAAATGTTTCTAATGCAGTAATATTTGGATCTGAAAGCATTTTTTATTATATATGATTTTATTTTTCATCTTTTCAAATTTCACTATCAAGTAAGAATGTCTAGAACTAATCAAAACAGAAATGCCTATCAAACATTTGTTTTGTTTCTGAATCAAGTTTAAGGAGCAAAATAGAGCAAATGTTAATGTAAAATGGAAATAAACATAAAACTATTTACCTGCACAAATGAGGGCGACTCGGTTGTCTCTGATTCTTAAGATGTTCTCAGCATAATTGAACCTCGCTCCGCTGAACCAATCATTGTCCAAAAAACCATCACCAGTCTTTACCAGAACCTGATCCAAGAAAACTTTTAATTAAGAAAAATAGTAATGCAAGTATACATATTATAGTACCTTATATATTGGTTTTAATTTCTTTCAAAAGTTGTTATTTAACTGGCACTCACACATATTACATGTATAGATTTGGAAAGGTGGTGGTGGATGTTAAGATCATATAAGCAGAAATAAAAAGATGGTGGTTTCCTCAAGCTTCTATGGTTGGCTTTTAATGACACGACGTAGATAACCTTTCATAGAGATGATGGCTGATATAAAACATAGATATCCTTTGGATATTATTGCCTTCTTGTAGCAATTTATTGATAGTGGGCCGTATTCACGTATGAAAAAAAAGAAAAGAAAAAAAAAACTAAGCATTTAACACAACATATGTGATTGAAGAAAGAATAAACGCAAATGCATTTTCATCGATGATATCAACATAAATCGAAATCTGAGCTGACG
>JAPDSC010152572.1:0-24380 GCA_026290005.1 Latrodectus geometricus
CTTTTTCAAGAATCAAACTTTTCATAGCACGTAAAGATTTCACTTACGATTTCTGAATTCATATTTTTTAATTTTTTTTATAATACTTTATTTTTTGAAATCAGCCAAAACAAATCCTATTGGAGTTAAATTGATAGGATTCCTTAAAGGGAAAAATAAGGTGAAATATCATTTTTTTTTGCTTAATAAACTTTTGAAAAAAAAACGCTTACCAATTGAATCCTTTACACACATATTATCATTTAACCAAACAACTAACGAAAAAATGCGACGAATAAAATAGAAAGTTTAAAAAATCTGCTCATTTGTAACAATTGTCTCTATAGCGAAAACCTAGAACGGCTTAAGCCAAATCTCTTTTTGATTACTAAGTAAATTAAATAAATTAAATTTGATTTTTTCTTGCTATTGATTGATAATTTTAAAGTTTTTGAACATCATTAAATCCTGGAAAATAAGAGTTTCATAACTTTAAAAGTTTTTTTTTTAACCAGTGAATTTTTAAAGTTTTAATTTATATTTTTTATGAAATTTACTGAAATGTGAAATTTCAATCATAAGCAATGTACTAATAAATGAGCTGACTGAATTGTTTGAATCATTTTTGCGTATGAAAATTAAAAAAAAATATGTGTAATGAAGTCATTTTCCAGTAATTCTAGTAGATATTAATACAGTTGTAAAAACTGATGTTAGATTTTAAATTAATACCATCTTGTACAAAAAAAGAGTTTTATTTCGATTTACTTTTAAATCTATCTGAGAAGAGATCTTATATTACATCTAAAATATTTGAATGGTGATATATATTCTTTATAAAACATTTTTCTTTTCAATGCGATTACATGTTTTATTACGAAAGTAAAGAAAATCTCTATTTTTATTCTTATTCTGATTAATCTCGTCCAATTGAACTTGATCTGCGATTTTTATGTCAAAAAAACCTGTAAATAGTTTCCGAGGGAAACGTTTACTTTAATGTTAGAAAACGTAATTTTATCTAATCTCTGAACATATACATAAATTGAGGCTCCTCCTTTTTTATTCGTCGCATGATGACACAAAACTTTTAATCCTGTTTTGAGAAACGGACTTTCTTAAATCCGATGCTTAAAGAACACTTTGACTACATGTTGCTAAGAGAATAATTTTTTCTCAAGACTCTGCTCACTCTTACACACGCTTACTCGCTAGTTTATATTTTCCAGCGTGCAGTGTGCATGTGTGCCAAAGGGAATTGGAAAAGTCGGCCACAGGGTATAATTAGACTTTACTAACACAAAGTTTCACATGATTTCTGCTATCAAGGAACTGTGTCTTAACTATTTTCCTTAGCTTTTATAGCAGAAAGGCATCGAATAAAATTCTTTTGAAAATAAAGGATATCAGGAGAACCTTGTTTTATGTATCTCTAAATTCTGTTCCTCAGGAAGTTTGTATTTATTTTTGCCGACTACATCGAACAAGGTGGAAATTTGGTTGGTTTGTAATAGCTTTATAGAAGAAACATAACTGAGATTGTAGTTACATGAGCTAAATTTATTATGATTCTGAAAATTATCACCCGATGCATTTTAAAAAACCAGATATTGTTGGAACTTTTTTCGTATAAGATAATTCCAGGCTCATTAAATATATTGACAATATCTTCAGGTATTTTACTGTGCTTACCATATATATACCATAAAATTAAGGCTCAGATTGTAAACTTACAAGAACTTTAATTCATCAGGTTATATTGAGAAACATAGTGTCACTCAATGAAGTTCAATTATATGACATATATAGAAAACATGACTTTGTTGAGGTTTTAGTTTGATGTTATGGAGTGTTGTTGTTGTTTCCAATCCCATCTGAGGTAGCGGAGCTACACCAGATCCATAAGTTCATATATCCTGTTATGGAGTAGTCTACTTTAGTCAATGGATACAGGTATATTTTAGTGTTGCTCTTTTCTTCTATTTTTTCTCATATGTTATAATTAAATTTGTATACTCATATTTTATTTAAAATTTTATATTGAGAAACATAGTGTCACCCAATACAGTTAAACTATACGATATATATACGGAAAACATGATTTTGCTGAAATGGTAGTTAAATGGTGTGGAGTAGCATACTTTGATTTTTTAATGGATACAGGTTTATTTTAGTGTTGCTCTCTTCTCCTATTTTTAATCATATGTTAATTAAACTTATATTCCTATTTATATACTTATCTTTTATTTAAATTTTTTTTAAACTGACAATGCGTTTGCTATTATTTATCGTTATATGCCAGAATTTCAAATATTGTCAATAATTTCCTTTCTTTTTTCGAAATTATTTGAGGGACGTTTACTTTGGAAATGCGTGTGGCTCAAATATTTAAGTCAATAAATAATTTTACAAATGAATAATTTCCTATAAAATTTGATTAAAAAATAATCGTATATTTTTCAAACATAACTATTTATTTTTTTCTGGATTTTGCAGTATAAAATATCTGAACTCTTTATTATCTATTAAAATTTATAAATTTTGGAAATGATTAGAAGTCAATTAAATTTAAAAATATATCCCTATGTACTTCAATGAACTTTAATACTTTGCATATGTTGATTAAATTACGCTTGTTTCCTAGTCTGTGAATTTCTTAAGAACTTTAACCACACGCGTTCAGTTAAAATAAAAACACATGTCTTACAAAACATTTTTGAATTTTGATAATGTGAATCAGGTGCATACGTCAATATTCATCACCTTTTCGTAAAATAATTAAACAAAATTACCAGTTTTTTTATATTATCTATATATTAAAAAATTTTTATATGAGAAAGGAATTTATAAAATATTATATCAAAAATTTTACATAAAAGTTTGCCGCAGGGAGAATGGTTGATTTAAAAATGAATAATGAATGAAAATCGTATGACAGCATCTACGATATATGAATAAATTCAGCAAATATTTCACTTTCCAAAATATTGAGATGAATAATATGATTTTTCACATATGACAGTGACAGATTTTAATAAAAATGTCATGGAAGTTATTAAGATGGAAGTATTCTTTTTAATTTATTTTTGCCAGACATTGATTTTAGAATATTTCATAAATCTCATATATGACGCAAAATTTATGCGTGTGTGTAAATTAAAACTAAATTAGAGATTTGAGTTCAGGTCATTCATGAGATCTTTTATTAAATTATTAAACTATTTTTGAAGTAGATTTTGAAAAACAAAATACTCTCGTTACAAATTCTTTATAGTGTTAAATAAAGATTTACAATGACTACTTTTATATAATTGGAAATTTATTTAAAAATAATTATCTGTACTGATATAATTAGTTTTAAATATTTATACATAGTTAATAATATTGACGTTTTATAAAAAATAAGATCTACATTTTACATCTCAATTTATGTTGCAAATATTTTTAGTAAAATCAACGAATTTTAATTTTAATTAAAATTTATCAACAAAATTTAGAGAAAGAACTTATTTCTAATTGAGACATTAGAATTTGTCGATAGTTTAATTTGTTTAGTATTTGAAATTTAGAGTGAATTACGTTCGTGTTTTTATTCTTCTATTTTCCTAAAAAATAAAACAAAGAATTCTTTTTAAATTCCATCAGAGCTCTTATAAAGAATTTAATTTAGAGAATTAATGATGCGACAGCTCATAGGGTTCGCATCATGGGTGCTTATCTTGGGCAGGAAACAATTGATCACATGCTGTGGCCAGCTCGATCACCGGACCGTAGCTCAATCGAACATGTTTGGGACATTCAAAGACGAATGTTACTGCTTTCAATCCTCCCTCTATGGCCCTAGCCATACTTTTAACTGCTTTGGAAGAGCAATGGCTGCACTTCCTACATAATTAATAGACCACATAATTGAGATCATTACACATCGCTGCATGCACTGTAATGCTTCTTAGGGGGATCATAGTTCATATTAAAAATACTTTTCCTGTACCAAACTTACACCTCCCAATTTTTCATTGAATAGATATGCTAATTTTTATAGCTACATAATTGTCTGATTTTTTATGATATTTTGTACCTTTCTATGTGCCATATGATGTGTATAAGTTTCATTAAATTCCACTCTTAACATTTTGCGTTATCGCCATTTTTGTGATGCTTCCTTAATTTATGATAATTAGTGTATTTTTTGAAAGTAGGAACACATTTTTATTGAGAAACGTTTATAATTTCAAAAAGTCAAATTTTGTACTCACAGTTCTTAGAGATATGCAAGGATTTACCGAACAGATTTTTATCTAGAGTCAATTTATTTACACCACTAAATTATATTTAAAATTTCTAATTCTACAAACTAATTAATTTATGCATGTAAACCTGATAATCACAATAACCTTCGGCAAGATTGCAGATTGAATCTAGTATTTATTGGTCACGTTAATGATATTGTTGTTGACTAAGCTCTCTGTCTATTTGTTGCATTTTAATTCTGAATAATATTTTTTGAAGCTAAGTCCAAAAAAAATTATTGTATCTATAGAACTGTCTATCAGAGAAAATCACTGATTTTATAAATTTTGATTCTAGAATACATTTAATAATAAACAATGAAAATAGTGTATTATCAAATACTCTTCATAAATACAATTCCCATAAAAGCATTAACTTTATTAATATACTTAAGACCATCAAAATTTGAAATAAGTTACTTGAAATTTGTACGTCATTGATGAACCATATGGAGTGAATGTCTTAACTTTTCATCAAGATTTAAACACGGTACAAAATGTTCTGTATTATCTTATATTTATATTTAGTTTGGTAATGAAAGTGTTCATGCTGCAAAATGAATTGTTTAATAATAAAAATGATTGTTAAGCCTTCTAAACATAAGCAGAATATTGTCCTTTGAGAAGATTTTTGTTCAATAGAAGGAAGTATTTACAGTTTAAAAGCAGAAAAGTGGAAATATTTTAAGATAAATCCTACATATGGACTTGTAGAAGACAGAAATAATATCTTGTAGCAGAATCTCGCGATTCTAAGCTGAATAGAACGGGGTAAGTATGTCTAGTTTTCGAAGTTTTGAGTTTTACGCCAAGATTTATCGAATATTATCATTCCTTTGAGAAAATTAAATAAAAAGTTAACGGATATCATTAGAGCACAATAATGTAATTCTACATAATGTTGAAGAGAAATCTAACCGAATCTTTAACAACAAGTCTTCATTTAATCTTGTGTACTTAAATACAAAAATCTTGTGTATTTAAATACAAAAATCTTGTGTATTTAAATACAAAAATCTTGTGTATTTAAATAGAAAATTGTGTAATTAAATACAAAATTGTGTACTTAAATAAAAAATATTGTAATGTTATAAAAATTCTAGTGATGATTTTAATGTTCTGTTATTATTTTATATTAAATGATTTGATATGTTAAATAATTGTATTGTTAATTAAATGTTTGTAAAATATTTAAAAAATATTATTAACTGTCAGAAGAAAATAGCTTTAAAAAAGTTAAAAATATTTTGTTAGATTTATAGAAATTATAGCATTATACACTACTGGCCATTAAAATTGCTACACCAAGAAGGCGACATGAAATTTATACGAAAGGAAGAAGATGCTGTGATATGCAAATGATTAGCTTTTCAGCGCATTCAGACAAAGCAGGCGACAAAAGTGACACCTACATTGTGTTTAAATGAGGAAATTGTTCAGCCGGTTCCTCATACACAAATTGCATTTGAACGTTGTTGCCTGGTGAAAAGTTATTGTGATGCCTCGTGTAAGAAGGAGAAATGCGTTCCAGCACGTTTCTGACTTTGATAAAGGTCGAATTGTAGCGAACCGGGATTGCGGTTTATCTTATCGCAGTATTGCTGTTCACGTCGGTCGAGATCCAATGACTGTTAGCAGAATATGGAATCGATGGGTTCAGGAAGGTAATACGGAACACCATGCGGGATCTCAACGGCCACCTATCACTAGCAGCCGAGAAGACAGGCATATTATCCGTAATGGATCGTGCAACCACGTCACGAGCCGTGAGTCAAGAAACGGGGTTGTTTGGAAGACAACAAGTGTCTGCACGAACAGTTCGACGACGTTTGCAGCAGCATGGACTCTTATCTCGGAGACCATGGCTGCGGCTTCCCTTGAAGCTGCGTCATAGACAAGAGCGCCTTCAATGGTGTGATCAACGACGAACCTGGGCGCACAAATGGCGAGACGTCATCTTTTCAGATGAATCCAGGTACTGTGTACAGCATCATGATGGTCGCATCCGTGTTCGACGGCATCGTGGTGAACGCACATTGGCAGCGCGCATTCGTCATCGTCATAATGGCCATCACCTGGCGTGATGGTATGGGGTGCCACTGGATACACGTCTCGGTCACCTCTTGTTCGCATTGACGGTGCTTTGAACAGTGCACTGTACATATCTGGTGTGTTACGACCCGTGGCTCTACCCTTTATTCGAGTCCTGCGAAACCCTACGTTTCAGCAGGATAATGCCCGACCGCATGTTGCCGGTATTGTACGGACCTTCCTTGATACGGAACATGTTCGGCTGTTGCCCTGGACAGCACGTTCTCCAGATCTTTCACCAATAGAAAACGTCTAATCAATGGTTGCCGAGCGACTGGCTCGTTACCAAACGCCAGTCACAACGGTTGATGAACTGTGGCATCGTGTTGAAGCTGCATGGGCATCTGTACCTGTACAAGCAATCCAATCTCTGTTTGACTCAATGCCCAGGCGTATAACTGCTGTTATTACTGCCAGAGGTGGTTGTTCTGGGTACTGATTTCTCAGGATCTATGCAGCCAAATTGTTTGAAAATTTAATCACTTGTTATTTCTAGTATAATATATTTGTCCAATAAATATCATTTCGTTATCTGCATTTCTTCCTGGTGTAGCAATTTTAAATGGCCAGAAGTGTACTTAAGCTTTCTCTCTCTCTCTCTCATTGCTTACTTTCTAAATATTTATCTCTTTGTATTTAATAATATATTTTTTCCTTTGTTGATTCTTTTTTAAAACCCTTATTTGTTTGTTATTTCAGTTCTCTAACGTGAAAATGTATCTAGAAATTGTTTCATTACTTTTTTGTGTAAAATGAATAATATCTATTGAAATTATAAAAATTAAGCATTATATGTAAATTTTATCATAATTGATGGCTGTTTTCTTAGGGTTCAATTATGAGTTATGTCCTTCATAACTTTATCTTTAATGCTTATTTTTATTTTACTTTGCATATGAAAGCACAGAATGGAATTATTTCCAGTGATCTATAATATTGTATTCAAAGTTTTTAAAACTGAGGTTTTTAAGCAGTCAGACAATACTAGTTTTACATTCTTTTGTATTCTATCCATTATCTTGATTAATATATTGATTCAGGCTATCTGCTAAAAACTGCATTTGTGCAGATACTTAGAAAATATCTTTTGAAATTTTGAAGGTGGGCGAAATTTCTTGTTTTCTTTTGTGTCTACCTCCTCTTTTTAAGAGACTCTTTTGTTAAGTTATCAATGAATAACTAAAGTTTCTAGACCGTTTTCAGCTGCCAAAACAAATATGAATAATATTAAAAATAATAAAACTAATTTTTGCAATAAAAATTAATTGGAATCAAAAGAAAATGTATTTAAAGAAAAAAAATAATACATAATTAAGGAAAAAGGGAAATTAGGAGAAACTAAATATTTTATAAAATTTCTTAATTTTATAGAATATTTATCAAGTACATATTTTTATCAGGTTGCAAAGCGGTTAATTTTTTTTTCTAAATTTATTAAATATTTATTTGAGGAAAAATTTATATAACATCAATTAATTATTAAATTTTCTATTAGGAAAATATAATGATGTGATCGTTAAGGTCTTATGATTTCATAAACACTTATTATATTTTAAAGTACTAAGATTATAAAAGTACTAAGTAATGAATTATTATTATTGTTTCAAATTATTTATTATTGTTAAAATTCTAATAGAAAATAACTTCTTTTTCTAAATAAATTAGGAATTTTTGTTCTAATAATTTTATAGCTGTGATTTTTAATCTATAAATCCGATAGGAAATGGAATCAAAATAATTGTTATAGTAGCAATAATTATATATTAATCCATTTTTTTAATCAAAAATTAAATTCTCTATGGTAATGAAACATTTCCGTTTAAAAGCTTTCGAATGTTAAATTTTTTTTAAATCAGTCAATTAAACTAAACTCAGTTAAACGAAATAATACAATAATTAATTTAACAAATTAAACAAAAATATATAAAACTGCAAAATAACAATTAAACAAAAATATATATTAATCAATAAAATATCAATTAAGCAAAAATATATAAAAACAATAAAATAATATAATGTTTTCTTATGCATTTTTCTTCTTTTCTTATTATCAATTTTTTACTGTCCCTTTAACTAAAGGGACGAAATAAAATAAGTTTCTTCACTTATTTCATATTTTTATTTTGTCTCTTTAAGTTTTTTTTTATTCATTTCATCTCTTTTTAGAATTACGTTCAAGGAATTTTTTTTAACTGAGTAATTAATTATATATTGATTTATAAGTGTTATGATCAAAATTGGTATCAATTTATGAAGCCAAAATTATGCGAGAAAATTAATAATCGAAATATATTCTATTTCTTTTAAAATAATGCAATTACTCTGAAACTTTGGAAAATGATACTTCCTCCATTAATATTAAAAACCCATTAGTTAATCATTTGAAAATAAAAAAAAAAGATTTTAACAAGTTAACATAAAATAATTTGTCATGAAAAAAGTCTATCATTAAAAAGGTTTATTATTTATTTGATATACTTACTGTTAAATGAGTATCAGGATTTCTCATTTTTTTTTATCGAAATATACTTGCTTTTTTATTATTTTAAAACAAATTTGAAAGGAGGTATTTAAGAAAGTAAAAAATATTATGTGTAGTTAAAAAAAAATGTATCGATAAAAAGTACTTTCTTTATGCTTCATTTGTTTTAAACAGAAAGGTTATTTGTAATAAACAACTTGCATTTATGAATTGTATTGTAAAGGAAAAGATTTCTTTTCATGAATTGCCTACATTAACTTGATTTTTTTTGGGTTTTTATACAAGAATTAAAGCTTCAGAAGTAGCTTTGATATAAAAAAAAATTTTCTTAATTTTATAAACAAAAGTATTTTTTTTAAATACTTATAAGTATTTATTTTGAAAATTGTAACAAGATCACTGTTTGCATTGATTAATGATTGTTACATTGAAGAAATATTTTAATCCTTTTGTGGTACATTTGAGGTAAAAAAACGTCCTGTATTTCTTTTATCCCATTTTTACGTGATCCTCAGATTTATGAGATATTGAAGGTTTTAAATTATCCCACTATCACGAATATTGTCTTTAAAAATATGAAATTAAGGAATATTTTAATAAAGTCTGTCTTCTGTTTTAAGTTCTTCTTCTGGTGTGGTGTGTATGTGGAGAGAAAGGAGCCAACACAGATGTGACTTCATCACTTGACCGTGGCTCAAAAATACGAAACATTAGGTAACAGGCGAGTATTTCAAAACTGTTAAGCTAAAGGTACAGACCGAGGCTCTTCCCCCACAGTTATGTATTTATATTTGACAAGTTCAAAACATTAAATGTATTCCATTTAATATTTTTCCCAAATAACATTTTAAATAAATATAAGCTTAAAAATTAAATATTTTCATTTTGAGTGGAAAAGTTAATAATACTTCTATTAATTTTCAAAAACAACGCGTGTGCTTGAGTGCTATTGACAATAACAACAAAAAAACAATAAAATTTAAATTTTTTATAAACGTTTAGTATTTTAGCATTAATATTTGAAACTTATAAAAAATAATATTTAAATGAAAAGTATTTTTAAATTATTCCGAAGCAAATATTATGATCTTGAAAATTTTTATTTAAACTTTATTGAAATATTAAGGTTGATATTATCAAAAATATAAAATTCAGTTCATAATATATTGCATTTTTTAAAGTTATAACTTTTGAATCAATTTAATGGTTTTCTTTATAAAAGTAAAAAACAAATTATCATTCTTGAAACAAAATACGCTTGACAAAATAAGCAAAAAAAACTTGGAAAATTTAAATTTACATAAATTGCTGAAAACATCAGTTCAAAAAGAAATGTTTCATTTTTTTCAGAGAAAACACAGTTTGAAAATGTCTAGAGGAACATAATCTGTAAGACCATGCTTAACTTTGTTTTGTGTTTACTAATAGTTGTGTGTGTGTTTTTTTTCTCAATAATACATTAATTACATGCAGTTTCATTTTTATTTTTACATATTTTGATGCTCGTATTAGAAAAACTGACAAATAAAATCATTGGTAATTTAGACTTTTAGCCTAAAATTTTTACAAAAGCTATAAATACATTTATAAATGTGTTTATAACTATGTATTTATAAATATATATATAATAAATGTATTAATAAATGTGTATATAACTATGTATTTATAAACAAAAGTTATTAATACATTTGTATTTATAACTTTTGTTAAGATTATAAATATAAATGGTGTCATAAAGATGATGAAAGAAAAAGATTATAAGAATTAAAAAAAGCATTACATGTAAGAATATAATTTTGGTCACTTGTTTCATTATCTTTAAAATATATATAAATTATTTTAAAATATATATGATAATGATGATATTTTTATTTAAAATGTGATGTCAGTCAATGTGTTTTCCTTGCACGATATGAATAAATTTAGTATATAGTGTATATAATTTAGTAATATGTGAATATATTTAGCTTGTGCTATAAAAATACGGACAATCAACAAATTTTCGTACCATCAAGAAATTATGGAATTTCGTATTTACATTTTTATGATGTAAGAAATATAAATCATTAAACTATGCGACATTTGAATGATTTCTTTTAGCTTTTTTATTCTCATTTCTTTCATTGCTTTTTAATATATATAAAACTTTTTTTATAAATTGTTTGTAAAATACATAGATCATGTCAATGCATTAATAAAATTATGCTATGTAAAAATGTAAATCAATTAACAAGTTAATTTTGAATTGAAATATTTGTGCTGGCTTTTGTATAATGAAAGCAAATACAAACGACAACTTTCTAAAACACACAAAGAATGCATTTTAATGTCAAAAAAAGAATTTACAAAGAGTAATACTTCTTCCATACGTCTGGTTCACGTTGCTGCAAAAATTTCAAGGATAATATTTGCCCTTTCATCAGATAAATTCATTTCTTTACATTTCAAAAATATCTATTTACAACAACATCATTATCCTTATTTTTTTATAAATGTATAAGACGCATGAGCGAACACATTCTTAACATTTATAAAATAAGATATTTGACAGCTTTGGCAGTCACTAGCTGATCTTCTCAGTTTTAGAATTTACAAGGTATTATAATAGCATTAAACACAGTTATATCACAGGGTAAAGTGCATTACCAAAACAAGAAAAACAATAATACAATTTTTTAAAAAAAATGATAGAAAGCTGATTTATGAAAAAAAATATATGATGGTAGAATACACAAAAGCATGGAAAGATTATGAAAAAAAAAATGTATAACAAAAAAAGTAAAAAAAAAAAAATTAAACAAATTATTGAAAAAGAAAATTGAAAAATATCAAGCCAAAACATTAAACAACTTAGTTAATTAAGAAAAGTTAAATTCAAATATGTCTAAAAAATATAACATTTTTTTAATTATTAAAAACTTAAAAAAACAAAATGAAATTAATTTTTTGTGAAAAAATATAATATTGCTGCTAATAAAATTTTTTTCCAAAACAGTGAGTAACATTTGAACATCAACTCTGAAAATGTTTTCATCAAAAGATTATAGGAATGTTTTTACAATGAATAATAATTTGTTAACAAAAACAAAATTAGATTGAAACAAAAACAATATCTATCAATACTAATTATTAGTAATAGTATCAAAAATTTGAAAGAATGATCTTCAAAAACACTTAACAGGTAATAAAGAGAACAAAAACATTTTTTACAAATCTACAGTTTAAACATAAATCTATTTAAAAACAATAGTATTTAAAATAACAAACAATGTAATACAAGGTTGAAAATATTTACTTCCTTGTTATATTTTTTACTAAAAAAATTCTTATAAATTGTTATAAAAAAGTATTAACTAGGTAATTAGGAAACATTGTGAAATTTTAGATCAAAATACAAAGAAGTAATGAAAAGGTTTGAAAAAAGGGTGTGAAATATAATTTTAAAAACAGAAATTATACATTATGAAAATACAAAATTTAGATTTTATTAAACTGCTAAAAATTGTAGCATCCATTCTGCATATTCAAGTAATATATATAGCATAAAGTTATATTAAACTGAAAACTAAAATTAAAATAAAAAACATTGTCAATAATAAATATGGAATTCTGGTGTGAGTTATGTATGTATACAAAGCATTAGTTGTTAAAAGATGAAAAGTATTGAATCATGTTACCGAGCTTCATATTTATTCTAGTAAAAAGTAAGAAGATTTTATCTTCTAAGGAAAAATATTGATATTTAATAAAAACCAAAATATTCAAGAAGCCATATTTATGATTAATGTAGCTTTTGTCTAGGATTTTGAAGTAAGAATTGAAAAAATTGATTTGAAATTCAAATAAAACGAACACTTTTCTCAATTTACCGAGTTAACATAATCAAGTTAACGGAATTTAATTGTTCAATATTTTGTCTTAACATTTTTTCATGTCCTTAACATTTTTTCTGATATGTTTAGCAATTATTTTTAAGAACGTAATGGTAGAATTTAACTTGTTTTCATTAATAAAGCCACATCACATACGACATACTTTGTAACACGTATCTGAAACATTTTAAATCTATGTCTTATACTATTTAACTATACTGTCTACAAACGCTTATGTCACTTATCAACAAAGACTTTGTGAATATTTTTATGTAGGAAATGGAATACTATAACCTTCTGTTAACTATTAAAAGTTTGGTAAAATTCCTTTACTTTTATGATCATTTTAAAGTATAATTATGAAGATGTTAAATTGAAATGAATAATATACTATAAAATTATATTTAAAAATGATTTTTAACATAAACTTGAGTGTTTAACTTTTTTGTACCTATGCCTGTACCTATACAACATACAAGAGGGAATACATTTTGGTATATAACACATCATGTATGTCGGTAAAAAAATAATAATAAACTTCTTACACTGGAAATATTTATATATATTAAATAATGTTTTTCTTAATTTTCATTTCTTATAATGCGATGATGATAAATTTTAACATTATAATAAACTGACGGTAAAAATTAAAATGCTTTCCTTGAGGTCACAAAAACACAATCGATAGAAGAATGCTTTGATAATATGTTTATTCAAGTTAAAAGACTCCTTAGAGATTAGAAACTCTTTAAAAAGCAATAAATTTTATACTTTTGAGATTGTTGGGTAGTGAAACATGTCATTGGCCAGCGAAGGAAAACAAGAGCAATGTGCAGTAGTTGACAATGATGCTTAACGAAGCAAAAGCCATTCTCCCTCCCGTGTCTACTTCGACGTCTGTGTTATGCAGCTTTCAATCGATATGGTAGAGGTTAGAGTCAGGGCCTCTAAAAAATGCTTACGTTCCCGAAAATGTTTGGGATAAACAGAAATATTTCTTAGAAATAATGTTTTTAAAAACTTTAACAATGTCTTGCATTAAAACTTTAGACATTGTTTGCAAAATAAAGGCAAACATTTTCACATCAGTAATAGAAAATTTATTATTTTGAAAAGTTTTCGAAAATAAACTATAGACAAATAGGATTTATTGTTTTTAAATTTTTTTTTATGCTGGCTTAAGGAGTTTGGCTAACACATAAAAATAAAGAAGTTATTTATTTAATGTTAGCTTACATCTTATTTTGAAGTGTTAAAAATATTAACTGAAAACATTGAAATACTGTGAAAATATTGTAAAAAACTGCTAATCACATATCAATAAATAAATCAATCGAGCTATTTTTGCAAAACTTTTAAGGAATGAATTTAAATAATTGAAGATTTCAAAAATCCGAATCAAATTAAAATGACTTCCAAATGAAAATGAATATTATGTCTTTTAAAATAGTGAAATATATCTGCAATATTAAATAGTATTAAACTGTAATATTAAACTGAAATATATAAATAGGGAAATATATCTGCTAAATAATGGTGACTTAAAAAGCAATTATTTTAAACTGAGGCTACAATACAATGAACTACTACAAGAATATATAGATTACAGGAATATATTAAATTATGTTCATAAATGTTTTGAAATAAAAACATTAGGCAATATAACTAAAATCAACGAGTTAAGAAATTATAATTAATAATAAATCCCAACAGTACAAATTTGATAGTAAATGCTATTAATATGATTATTTTTATATACATTATTTTTTATAAGAAATCTTATTTTATGAAAGTTGTAAACAAATAATTTATACATATGTATTCACCAAATAAGTTTTCAATGTAGTAGTAGTAGAGCACACATTTAACGATGAAAGCTATTTATCTTATACACCCAGTTTAACAATAAATAGCACCGTGTTATCTTTTCATTAATACTTTGATATACATTTTAAAGTGAAAAGTCATAAACAAAAACAATTATATAATAGCTTTAAATAAAAAACATTTCTATATTTCTAGTCTATAAAAAGCATGAATATTATTTGTTTTACTCTTATTAGACAGCTAGAATTTAAAATTTTTCTTTGGTATGTAATTGAATTAGGGAAATATTCAAAGTTCATATGTTCGGAAAGTAAAAAATATATAATATTAAATTAATTATTAATACTGTTTCCATTTTCTTGAAATAATTCTTATAATTGTTGATTCATAATATATGTATTTATTTTCTTTGATATGTTACACCTGTAATAAATACTGCGATTGAATATATATAGCTTATTATAAAATTTCATCAAAAGATTTGTTTAATATGAAAAACTGAAGAAAATGAATAACATTGAAATGAATAACTTTAAAATTGAATAACTTTTAACACACTGAATAATTTTAAAATAAACATTGAATAACTTTAAAATGAAAAACATTGAACTTATGTTTTTTTGGAACATTTTAGAAAGTGTTAAATTCATATGTTTTATTATTTAAAACAATATATATTTTTTAATATTTTTAAATAAAACATTCAGATATCATTTAAAGTCTAAAATAAACAAACATTTAATATTTAAGTAATGAAATAATAACTGTATCATGTGTTATGCAAAATGGATTGATGTATATCTTAATAGTTTTTTTTATACATTTTGTTTTCCAATTTAAAACATTCATTAATTAAGTATTAACCATAGGATCTCTTGATAAATTTTTGAAATTAATTAATAGAAATGTTTTTCGAAATAATTTATTTGAAAATTTATTAGCAGCATTTAATTATAAATTAAAAAATGTTTGCCCTTTACATATTTCACAATATTTAAATCTTAATATTGAGTAAGCATTTTTATAACATTAATGCTTAATTACAATAAATAATAAATTAACATATCAAAAGTATGTTGAATATTTTATTGTAATTTATATCAATAATGATCGTATATCATTATGCATTTTTTTAACTTTATAGAAAAGCACCACAAAAATCTTATGTAATAAGAGATAAAATCTGTTACTCTATAATCTGTTTTTAAACACATACCACAATAATCTAAAATAATTACATGCAAGTCTAATTTTTATTTTAAGCGCTTGCTATTTTGCGGTGGGCGATGTCCGTAGCGCAGAAGCCTAGAGTCATGCAGCATTTGATCACTCTTAATGTAACTAAGTTATTGATAAATGTTAAAGTTAGCTAAGTACTAAATACTTTCTGAAATTAGTCCTTTGTAGCAAAAGCCATTAAAAGAAGAAATCCCGTAAGCTGGAATATTTCGAAATAAAATGATTATATAAGGAACTATATTTTTTATGCTTAAACACTTAAACAATTTTGCATATAGCTATTTTAATGGTATTCTATTTATAATTGTTTTAGAAATTTTAAGTTGAAACAAAGTTTTGAATTCAGTACAATTTTATATGATCTTAACATGTTCATTTTATTTTTCTAAAAGTACTATTTAAATTTTGGCCATGTTATTTTTTGCAGTTACACAACCCAGTAGGAGATGTGATGAGTAGAATAAAAATAATCTTTTTTTATAATTAAAAAATTACACTATTTTATAAATATAAATAATTTTTTTCACACAGCATGAATTAAATTTTGCTTATAATGTTTTATATCTTACCAGATATAACCAGATACTATTTTGAAGAGAAATAAAAATCACAACTTCTTAAAAACTATAGATTAATATAATTATAAGAATATTTTTAAATTAATATTAATTAGCATAATTAATTGCATTATTGAATTAGTAACTATCAATAACTTTATTATATTTTTAAGTAGGTTTTTTTAAAATTAATAAAAGAAAAATAAAACAAGAAACACTAATTTCTGATAAAAACAGAAATCTGTCTATTATATAATAATGGTTGCTAAAAAAACTTTACTTTATGATGACAAAATGTAAGGAAGAATTTAGCTTTAGTAAAGTATTTTAAATAATATATTTAACCAGAATTTTCACTTAAATCAGTTTTTTGACTCAATTTAAAAGCAAAAATATTCATAATTATTGAGTTTCATATAAATGATGGATCAATGAAGTTAAATGAATAAATCATTCAATTGTTATATAAACAAATATATATATATAAATAAACATATTTGCTCATATAACAATTGAAGATTGTTGTAAAAAGCTGATGATTTTATTTGTGTTTTACAAATCTATCATATAAGCTATTAGTTATTTATTATTTATATTATTATATTTTTTTTAACAAATCTATCATTTATTTATTATACCTTTTAATAATTTCTCATTTCTTTCTAAAAAGTTGTTCTTAATTGTCAACTATAATTTTTAATAAATGTTTACTTTTCAATGCAGTAAAACATTAATTATTTAAATTAATGTCAAATATTAAGTAATGTCAACTATAGTTATCTTGTTAAATTAAAATAAATATTTGTTCGTTTGCTTAACTTTAATAAAATATAGCTAAGTTAGTAGTCATAATTTATAAAAATTGATATTAAATTCAAAAATGTTTTAAGCAGATAAATTTTTATACAAATATGACTTGCTTCTATACGAAAACTTTATAAAGAGTTGCACCTCAATAAGATATGATTACAAATTTTAAATATGAAAAAATTTCATAAAATCTGATTTTTTTAAAAAAATTATTATAAATAAATTTATTATAATGATTTGAAATTATAATTACACTGGAATTTAGTTAAAATAAATTATAAAATATTTTAAAATAAAATGTTTGACAAAGTTTACTCTAAGTTTTATATTTATAGCTAGCAAGTAACTGCTGTTCTAAAAATGTAAATTTTGAATGTTAATCATATAAATATTCTTACATATTATGGTAAAAGGATTTTTTAAATATTATAAAATTTTATTTGTATAAAACACAGGTTATCTTCTTTTATTCAAACAAATTAGATATAGAAAATAACAATTCGCTTAATTTACTAAGTGCTATTATTAATTTGGATAAGAAAATGATATTGATGTAGGAGTAAACTGTAGAAATGTTTTTATTTCAGAAACAGTATTATTTAAGAAAGCTTTCGAAATATGTTTCATCGGGAAACAATGTGTCTGATTTCAGTTAAATTTGTTCCAATGCTAGCTTTCTACGATATGACTGAATTTGTGACTTTTCATTTTAAAGAAAACAAATGACTTATTTATACCCTTTGAAGAAAAAAAAGTCCCTAGGAGTATAAATTTATTTACTTAAATAAAATTAATAGAATGTTAAATAAATAAGCATGCATGCATTGTATGTGAACTGAAATACAAATAGTTATGTTTCTATTATATAAATTATTTCTACTCAATTTACTTTTCACACATTACCGAATCATATATATTTAAAATACTTTAGTTATAATTGTCTTCCTATTGAATAGTTTCTTCAGTTTCTTTCACAATTTAAGATGACAATTTGTGTTATATTTCTTACCCGTAATACACTTCATGTTGCACTTCTTATAACTCATTCA
This sequence comes from Latrodectus geometricus, assembly GCA_026290005.1. NCBI lineage: Eukaryota > Metazoa > Arthropoda > Arachnida > Araneae > Theridiidae > Latrodectus > Latrodectus geometricus. The sequence continues at coordinate 18,196 of JAPDSC010152572.1, forward strand.
ACAACTTAACAAAATCTTACAATTATATCAAATTTGAAACAGATTAATAAAAAATGTATTAAAATCAATTACATCAATAGAAGGTTATTTTAGTAATTTATAATGAAAACTTTAATGAAATCTTTAAACAGTTCTTAAAATATCTAAATAATACTTTGAAACTTGAAGTTTTAAAAATTCTAATTTCTACTTTAGTAATAATTTCTTTCGCCTATATCTGAAAGAAAATTTTTATTATTACTTTCTAAATAGACCACCTTTTAAATAAGCTATTTCTTACGCATATCAAGTGTTGAATTAATATGCAAATAAATTTTACTTAAATTCACAAATTTAACTACGTTTTTTTCTTATTACGTAGTAATTTTACTTTTAGATTAAATAATTGTTAAAAACATTTATTGTGTTTTATTATAATTATTATTATTATAACAAGATGATAACAATAATAATGTAAGACAAATTGTGAAGTTTATCGTGCTAGAGTTTCACTAAATTATATAATCTAATTTCTTAGATATATAATTAGGTTCTAAGGTATTTCTGTTTTCTTATATAATTTAATATTTAATCTAAATAATGAAATTTATATTCCGAATGATGTTTTACTTTATTTAAAAATAAAATGACTGGTTTCATCACTCTTTTTCATTTTAAATTTACAAACGTAGCAATAATTTAAACTTTTTCATACTTAAAAAATTACTTCACAATTTTACAATACATGAATTAATCTGTGGATGATATATCTTCAAAAGAGAACATCGTATGCTACTGTTAAACTAATCATATTCCTCGTAGTAAAACAAATAAACAATAACTATAATGTTTCAATTCGTTATTGATCCAATGAACTGGTAACTATATGTTTGGTCTCCATTTTATAGTTAAACATTTTGTTCACATCATCTTTGCTTTTTGTATAAATGTCTTATTTTTGTCTACAATTAATCATAGATTTCAGTCTTTCGAAATACAAAGAAAGCTTATTGAGAATAAAAATTGAGTACTTTAAAATTTGATATAGGCGAAATGACTGTAAAAATTATATCATCCTCTAAAAATTTCAAAACGATTTTTGTTACAAAAATTGTTCTTATTAATTTATTCTTATTATTTATAAACTAGATAATAAATAGGAACTGGATTTGGAAGTGACTTCAGTGTATAAAATAAAATCAAAATAAATATTTGAATTAACCGACGTACTTTATTGAGTACTTAATTGAGTTGTCTTGCAAATTATTTAATTCAATTTCATTTGAATTTTATAATAAACGTTTTTCTCTCTTTTTATTCATATTTCTCTCAATAGTTTATACCATTTATAACATTAATTTTAACTAAGAAAATTAAATGACATTGATCAGGAATCATATTTATCAAAATGAACATCTTTTGAGTTAAATTTAGATTTGTATTTAATTTAATTAATTATTCATATATCACAACAACTTGTATTGCAATAGAAATCATTTTAAAACATAAATAAATTTCATAAATAGCTATGTTTTTGAAAATTTTTTTCATTTCGTGATAATTACCTTTGATATGAATAGAATTGAAAAATAAAACATGAAATACAAATCCATTTTTTTAAAAATTATGTCTATGTATTTCATCTAAAATTTCTAAAATATGCTAATGCCTTAAAAGAGAAGAGTATTAATTAACACAAAACTATTTACCATCTATAATATACTATTGTTTGAGCTGGTTGATCATTATCACATAAAGATTTATGCATTAACAACTAATACTGTTTACATCTGTAGCATCTTTAGTGCGTTAAATATTTACACAAATTTGTGTCTATAAAAATAACAAAAATTCTATGTTTCAATAGCTCAAAAACATATATTTCCTCTAATCTACACAAAGAGTCAACGTCAATCTGATCTGATATTTGGCAGATAGATATTACATCACGCAGACACTGGTGATAAATATCGCTCTTGTGAAGTACTCACTATTAGCATCACATGCGTGTTAGATTACTTAAATAGTTTTTTTTGCAATAACTTATAATGTGATAATTGCAGGAATAGGAGAAAAACAAAATTTCTAAAATATGAAAATAATATAAAATTGATATTCTAGAATCAAAGAGAAATAAATAATAATTTATAATATTTCACCACTCGTTGATGTATGGAATCATTTATAACTTATATAAAAATGGTTTAAATAAATGTTGCAATTATAATGTTCAAATAAAGTGCTTTTACAAAAAATTCAAAACAAAAGAATAAAATTACATTAAGGATCACATTTGTTTGTGCTTTTTAAAAATATCCAACTCAAATGGAACTTCAAAATTTTTCTAAAAAAGAATACATTAGATAATTTTTTTAAACGACTATTAGAACTGTTTTATAGCTCTAGAAATTTCATCATTACTACATAAATAACTGATAGAAATTAATTATTCATATTTATAAAAAAACCAAATAATTTTTTTATCTGGCTAAAATAGTTAAATAACTTAAAAATGAGGAAACTTAATTGTAGTATGATATACATAAATCTATAATGACTTATTAAGTTATTTTTGTAGAGTATTAAATACCTACTTAGATTTGTAAGACATTTTTATACACTTGATTATAAAACATTTTGTTCATGTGTTAGAAGCATTGCAACCTTTTAATTCGGTGAATACTTCAGTAAAATAGCTTGGCTCACTGTTAATTCTCAGCATCTTCGCACTTAAAAGATTAATGATTAGTAAGCACCGATCCCAAAACTTTTCCTTCGAATCATCAACAAGAAATGGTTTCAGAGGATAAGATATCTCATTCCCCATGTACGAATAACTCAGATACAAACAGGTGAGGACCACGGATTGTAGCTCTCGCTCTGTGTCTATATCCTCACTCACAAGTTCTCTTATTAGCAAGTAGAGGAAAACGACATTGGCCGGGTTGATGAAAGCGATATCTTGCCACCCCTGAAGCAGCAAGCTCCTGTCCACGGATCTCAGCCACAGAACGGCATCTGCTGGTTGAATCTCTCTGAGCTTCCAGCATTTTTTGCACAGAAACTCTCCCAAGCATCGAAGCAGTTCCGATGTCGACGCTTGTATAACTGTCTTCCTGTGTTGTTGGCTCGGACTGATAACGGAGTTGCTTTTGCCAGCGACGTTGAGCGAAGCACCAGTGGGGTAGTGGAGTCCATGCGGATGGTGGTTTGAGTTGTGGTTTCCGCCAGAAATGTGGCTGATCAGGGGTCTCACCAAGTTGTGAGCTGCTAGCACCGATGGTTTGGAGGGCGGCAAAGATGGGGGCATCTTGTGATGTCGGTCACCCGAATTGTTCCGAACGACAACATCGAGAGCGGAAACAGTGGAGGTTTTGAGGTTGTAACACGATACAGATTTTTGGATGTTCTTCTTGTTGTCGACCACATTGTTCAAGTTATCAAGAGGTTGCCTCGTTGGATTCTTATTTTTGTCCACTTTCCTACGAGAAGACGAAGTGAATGTCTTCCAGCTCAAAGCATTAATGAACAGAGAGTGTTTTTTGAAATTGGAATTATGCGTGTGGTTGAGGTTGTCAACAATGTTACCGTTCTTTTCTTTGATTTTAGCATTACTTAGTTGTTCGTAATTAAATCCATTCAAAGTGAAATCTCCGTAAGTGGGCTTACGATCTCTCGGGGAAATACTGAGCACAGTACCCATTGTGATTACAAAAACTCTCAAGGAAAACTCACAGAGTACGGAAACAACAAACAAAACAAATAACACTCAACAACTGACTAATCGAAAAACTACTCACCGCCGAAACCAATCGACCTTGGAGGTCAAACGAACGAACTCCATTTTCTATAATTTGTATTCCCATCTTTTATCATAGATTCTTTAAATCCTGTATACGATTTCCCGAATCCAAAACAGACTCTAGGGCCTCCGAATGATGAGAAATTTCTTCCGCAAAATCCATGAAATAGCTCATCTTATTTTCTCCGACAGAGCTAAAAACATGTCTGCTGCCATCTCACAGCTCTGAGATCGTTTGATCGAAGAAGATTTGCATGAGACCGTTGCCATGGTGATGCAGAGCTAGTGAATGGTAGCTGCAAGAGGGAGGAGTTAAAGCGTTTTGCCTGCTGTGATTCGCCAATGTTATCCGTACTTGTAAAAAAAAAAGATATTTAAAATTTGAAGAAATTTATAATTAAATAATCACCATTGCGCTTTGACGAAAATATTTACGAATAAAAAGTAAACGAAAAGTATAAAAGTGTTACTTTTGAAATAAATTAATTTAATAGTATCTTTCAAATATCTTATATAAATGTTCTTAGATAAAATCCTGAACACATAATTCCCGTTTCTTTATTTGCTAAGGGATTTTTTAAATTATAAAAGTAAGAAATTTTTTTTTAATCTCATACAAAAATTTCCTTTTAATCTTTCATTTTTTTCTTGGTGTAGTTTATCTTAATTAAATTTTCCTGTTTATTGTTATAAAAATAAATGCATATATTTATAAGAAGCCAAAAGGCATGGAAGATATATATATATATATATATATATATATATATATATATATATATATATATATATCATCAAAATAATACGAGTTTTTGGATATTGATAAAGGAAACCAACAAGATTTTTTTAAGACATTAAAAAAAATTTCAGTTTATTAACCTCGAAATAATTTGTATTTTATTTATAGACTTTTCTTATATATTTTTTAACTGAAAAATGATAATTTACTTTTATATAGAGCTACTAGAAATTTAGAATTTGAGATATTATTTACTAATATTTTTTATCCTAACAAATCTATTATAGAAGATTAAGGGAAATCTCTCTTTGACGTTAAATGAATTATGATTTTTTTTAAAAATTTTAATATCTGTAACACAAAAATACACACAAAAATACATCATGGTGTGCGTTTTTCATAGCCAATATATTTTTGTATTTAGTTTTTGAATATTTTTACATTCAAATTATATCAGCGCTCGATAGATGCATTTGATTTTCTGATATAGATATCGTGATTAATAATGAACAAAGATAACATGCCATTTTTTACTGATATTAAGGAACAATTCCTGGGAATAAAAATTATTTATTCATTTGATTATTTCATTACCGTTCTTTTTCTCCTAAAATATTTATAGAAAATAGAGCTCTAGCTTTCTATTTGAAAATCCTTGATTGGCTTTATTTTTTGGGCATGGATGTTTGTAAAGATTAAGAAAACAATTTGAAATTAATAAATTATAAAGTATTATGTATTCAGAAAATTCAATAATCTTTATTAAAATATATTTAATATAAATTGTTTAAATACCTTTCTCATTAAATAACAGTACTTTTTCATACGTACATTCATGTTAAAGTATTTAAGTAAATCCTTTCAGATATAAATTAGTTATACTTTTCGTAATTTGTAATAACAGTTTAGCTTGCATTTAATGATTGATACTGGTGATTGTAATATACTAATAATATTTTCTTGAACTCAAAGATAATATTGTGTTTTTGCTTGAGATCACTTTAATTATTTTTATCACAAAAAGTTTCTTTAGTCCATAAACTGAGTAAAAGTTAATATTTTTAAGATTTATTTAAATTTTTCTTTTAAGCAATTTTATGTTTGTACTTTTTAAGCATTTAAAAATATATCACAAAAGAAAACTGCAAAATTTCATGTGGTCAATTTACTATTCACATTTCCCATACAAATGTTAAGGAAAATAAATATTTTCATATCATTTTTCCAATTTATTTCAAAATAATATTAACATTTTTTAAAATCTGTATAACAAAGAGAGTTTTTTTCTTTTAATTCTGCGTTTTCTTCCAGTAACTGCATTTAGTTGAGAATAATATTTTCCTTTTATGACTTTTTCAGACTTGATTTCATTGTTTACTATGTATGATGATTTTTATGCATAAAAGACACCCAAGATGGATTTTCAAATTAAAATTGATTCTAAATTTTTACAATCCAACCACACTAAATCAACATAACAAACATACATAAAATTTAAGGATAGAACCCAGAACTGATGATTTCTCTTGCGTGGTTTATTGAACAATATCATTTAGTATTAAAAAGTGTCAGAATAATGCCATGAAAATTTAAGTTAGGTAAATATTATATAATATAGTAAAAAGTTACACACACACACACACACACACACACACACACACACACACA
>JAPDSC010152572.1:24480-34977 GCA_026290005.1 Latrodectus geometricus
GTGTGTGCACACACACACACACACACACACACACACACACACATATATATATAGAAAGAGACACTTTTGTATCATTTCAATCACACGTCTGTAATGAACTTATTAAATAGCATAAAAAAAAGCGCTTTGTTTGGTAGATTGTTGGTATAAATATTAAACACGGCATGTTAACTTGTTTTGCATGTTAACGGCTTAAGTCTAATTTTGGCTTTTCGACTGTCAATTTTAATGAGCTTATTTTAACTTCTAGGATAGACAAGAGTTAATGTAATAGGGTACTTCCTTAAGAAATATGAAAATCTTTTGACAATGATAAAATTATGTTTTTTCGGGCATAAAAATTAGAATATTACTTGGTATTTTTTTCATCAACTAAAGTTCTATGCTATTGCTTTTTTTATTATACATTTGTCAAGTTTTGTTCTAGAATTTTACGAGCTTTTTCCTTTTGCCACTAGTCTGTATATCCCACATCGCATCAAAATTATGATGATTTTCACAGAAAATAGTACACAACATATAATAATCTTGGACTATTGAGTTACAAATAAATACACTGCTCAGTATCCATGGAGACAGAGTAGAAAGGAGAAACCACGTAGCTGCAAAATCGGGAGTTTCTCAAGAGTATTTGAGTGCTGTTTATTATCAAAGTGTAGTTACTTGAGTTAACATAAATTAATTTCATATAAGAATTTCCATATGTATTGCATATTTTTAAATGTATTATTTTTAATAAGATTTTTGAAAATATGTTACATGAACTTTATGCATTATTATAATATAAGCTTAAGTAAAGTATTAAATCATTTCAAGAAACATATGCTAAAATGTTATATTTAAGCATTTGTATTTAGGGCTGTATATATATATATATATATATATATATATATATTTTATTTCGAATATTTCCATGAACAAAAAATTCTATCATAAGATTTCAACAATATTATAAATCTAAAAATTCATTCATAGTAAAAATAACTTTTAAAACATATACGAGTAAATTTAATTCTAATCTTTTCATTTTCTTTTTTTAAACAAATATTTGTAATATTTTTATAAAAGTTATATTCAATTTTCATTTAATAATTTTTTTAAAATTGTGCTACATCGTATGCTCAATTACTCATAGAAATAAAATTCGCAGTATTTGGAAAATCTCAAAAATGAGTTTTCAGAATCGAATTATTTTATTCAAAATGGCCTTGTGGTAGGAAAGCATTCTTTGTAGTTCAAGGCTTAAGGTTCAAACGTAGCTATTGTTGAACAACACGAGATAGCTGCTTTCTGCGTATGCATAATTCAAGTTTGGAAGTTTACAGGTTTTCTCTGTTGCGATATTCGTAAATGACCCTTATTATGAAAAGTCCTTTCTGAAGCCAATGAGTGTCCAATGTTAATATACATTTCAATGGCTTTCAGAAGATAGGTTGTTCTTTATTTGCAACCAAAATTTGAAACTATATATAAATGTGGTTCAAAGGTAGACTAAGCATAACAAATTGAAAGATTTGTGTTCGATTCGAATCATTGTTAAACAAAGGTAAATAGATCTTTCTTCATGTATTTGCATTTGCTTTGTTGCTATTTTGCACCATATATTTTTAAAATAAATATAAACATAGTTTTAAATTATTTTACATAGTTTATATTTTTTATTGCATCAAAGTATCTTCTAAAATGAGAGAATAGTTACATTGAAAACGAGAATAATTTTGGTGACTTTAACTACCGAAATTTCCATAACTATGCACTCACTATAAAAGAGTTCATTAATTTCCTTTTGTTATTTTGCTTTAATGACACACATTCTTTTCAAATATAGGATTAGCTTCCAAGAAATCGCATTAACTTTTGAAAAGGAAAATAATTCACCGTCATGCGGTTATTGATTTTATGATTTGATGGTTTATATATAAAAAAGAGAGTTTAATGTGCGAAGAAAGTTAGTTTTATACTGCAATTTATTTTATCGTTTTACTTTTTCGATTTAAGCTTTTAAAAATGCAAACAAGAAGAGAATGAAAAATAATAAAAAAAATTATTTCTATGAATGACACATGTTAATTACATTAGATCTTAATTAAATATATATTTATGAAAAATTGCATAAAATATCTTATGCTTAGAAAAGAGTTTTTATTGTTTTCTATGATTATTACATTTTTATTATAATCAGATTGAGTTATAGGAATTTTAAAATTATTATTTAAAGTAAATGGGCTTACTTTCTTATACCATATTAAACATTATCATTCAAACCCCCCTCTATAATGTCTAATATTAATGAAAGTAAGTAACTCGCAAGTCGAATTTTGTATAAATAACATAATAGAGTAAAAATATACTTTATTCTTTTATGATTATAATATCTTAATTTCTTATTGCAAAAAGTTAAAGAACAGTTGTAAATGGTTAACTAAATGTAAATATTTTTTTTTAGAGTGCATATAATAATACTTACTTAAAACTGTAATCAACTCAAATATAGATTTTAGTTTTAATAAAATATTTAAATCTGTAAATTTATGAAGTATTCAAAATATAATAATATGTGTATTTTAAAATATCGAAGTTAAAGCATTATTTTAGTACCCAGTATTTCTTAGTGGAATAGTCTTACCTTCATGTCCGGATAGAACCTAGTTAGGTACCAGAAGATCATTAAGTTAACTGAATGTCATTAAATAGAGAAGACCTATATTACTTCTAAGGTCCATAGCCATATACTGTCCTTCCACTTTCTTGATGAGGCGTGAAGAGAAGACTACCAGTTAAAGTACTCATCACAGTATTTGAATGTAATTCAAAATCACAAAGTGGTGCACTGTATTTAGTAGTTTCGGTTAGCAGGAATCAGCAGCTTTAATCACATATCATAAAAATTTATTGGAAGAATCTCTATGACAGAATTGTTTAATGTTAATTTAGTGCCAGAAGCTAAAATTTATTTTTATATCTTATGTTAGCAACTGTGGTACATATAACAACAAATTTTATACTGAATAATATTAGGAAAAGATATACGTAAGTGTTATTGAAAACATATTAAACTAAATATACTGAGTATATATAATTTTTGAATTCTTTGATGAATATAATTTTTACGATCAAAGTAAAAGATTTTTAAATTTTCAGAGCTTTTTATTAAATAATTTTATTTTTTTGGGATAAAAAGGAAGCTATATTTGATGTATGTCAAATATAAAATTAAACATCTCACGAAATAATACGTGATGCACACAATATAATAGACAATAGCACATTTTCTTTCATTTTTTTAAAAATAGCTTTTTCAAAAAATTTCTTATATTACACAAAATAAAACGATTCTGTCAGAAAATATAATATTTTGTTATGACTTATTTAACATATGCATTTATAAAAAGTAGTTTGCAGAATGAGAAATAGTGTTGCCAAATAGTGAAACCAAAATGTTTCTTGTTTCTTTGTTGGAGTTGTGAGATAAGTAATATTAAATTAAGAGGATTTATAATCGACATTAAAATAATTATACGTATTTATAAAATTAATATTTCCAATTTATTTCTTTTTTAAGAATTGTTTTCCCAAATATTTTTTCAATTTTGCTTTGTCAGTTAATTTTATTATTTATATATTTTTATTATATATCATATTTATTATATTAATTTTACATCAATCAGTTAATTTATAAGTTCCTTACAGTTATTTTTTCATCCCACAAAAACAGTTTTTCGAGTTAAATTTATCCCGTGTTACTAAAACTTAATTTTTTTCATTAGAGGGATTATTTCTCTTTGTTAATTAAGAAATATGATTCTCCCATGTAATGAAAAAATTAATTAATTAAAAACCAGCACTCATTAAAATATATAAAAAACTTTATATTATTCATTAAATAACGCTGCAAAACATGGAGGTAAACATTATATGGAGGAAACGGTAAAAAATTAATTAAGAGAAAAAAGTTCCTTAAATTTAAATTCAGTAATCAAATGAGAATGATGCATCGAACAAATTATTAACTTAATTAAATGTTTAAAAAATATTAGATAATATAGCAGTACATGCTCTCATTATCAAAAAAAATGTGCTGATAATAAATGAAATATTGTAGCTATGTAACTAATTCTATTTATGTAAAAATATATTTTAATATTTTATTTCAATTAAAAACTGAATCTTTAATTTATTAATAAAATTATAACAAATTTTCCATAGAAACCTAAAAGAGTTTAAAATCAAACACTGCAAAATTTTTTAATTTACCCAAATATTAAAAATTCCTGAAAACAGCATTTATTAATTTATGAATCCTTGTTTTAAAAACTATAAACCAGTTTTTTTTAATTTGAATTTTTGAAAAAACCCTAAACTACAACTTTTTTTAAAAAAACTAAGCATGCATTAGTACTAATATATGGTTGATTTTTTTAAAAACGCTTAAAATCGTCTCGACAGAAGGCGGGTATCAAAGATACTGATTTCAAGGGGTAATGAGTTCTTAAAAAATATAAGTGCCAATTTTATTCTGATATTCAAGATATTTTCTTGAAAATGTTTCAAAAACAACAAGAAATGAAAATAAGAGAGTATTTTGGTAATGAATATACATATATTTAAATTTTTTGTTAATTCAAAGAAAAAAAAACTGTTACAAATTGTAGTAACAGCATTAAAAATTTCAAAATGAACTTGCCAATAACTTGACCAACGTATTTTTTACTGACACTATCTCAATTGTTGTTCATGAAGCTAATTTAACAGGCATAAATCTATAAAAAGTGTTTAAAAAAATTCTTTTAGAATTGTTAAAGTCATTTTAAATTATTAAATGGAATATTAGAGTCAAACCTCGAACAGCTTACAAAAATAACAAATCATAAATTTTAGAAAAACTAGTTAATATTTTCCTATCACTTGAAACTATATAAAATAGATAATTTTTCAATTAAATGCATCCGAGAAATCAAAAATATTTGCTGTGAATTCTTTACATAAATTTATTTCTGTAGATACTTTCATTGCAAGAAAATTGTTGATTAAATTTTCTGCTTTTGGAATGTTATTAATTTAAGTATATGTTTGTGGTTTCTAAAATTTGTTTAAGAATTATGAATACTTTAAAGGTATTTGTGTAACTCATCATACTTTAAAGGTATTTGTGTAATTTGAAGGAGAGCAAATTTTAAAATGGAATTTGGACTTGGCATTACTTTGATTAAGAGAATTAATTTAAATAATCTATATTCTAACGGCACTAAGGAGTAGGTATAAGCTTAAAAAGAATTTGAAATCGATACATCAATCTGTAAGAATGAATTTTCACGTAAAACTTCATAATTAAGAATTTTCACCTGTTGTAAATTTTAAGAATGTTGGAATTAGAGTTCTTTTCCTGTTGACAATCGATCTGAAGCACAAATCAGGTTTACACGCGAAATATTTAATATTTTAGTGACAAATAATGGATGATGTTGGAATTTATTTCACAAATAAGGATATGATCTTCACCACATTCAAAGGGCTTATAGCTAACTTATATCACTACATAACATCTTTCACTGAATTACTCGCTTTGATTATCAATTTTTATGATTTATTTGCCTAAAAATTCTCAATAAAACTCTATAATATCTAGAAAAATACATAAATGAAATCGTCATACAAAAATTTAAGTTTCACGTCTTTTAGTAAACTTATTAGAGATTATTTTGTACGCTGAAACATTTTATATACCCAGTTTTAATTCTCACTAAAATGTGCATGTGATTGTACTTTTGATTAATATTTGTATTTTGAGAGTTTTGAACATAAAAATTTAAATATTTAATATAATAAGAATTTTATCATACATAATATATTAGGTTGGGGAAAAAGTAATCCATTTTTTTTCAGTAGACGTATATAATGATCGATATCTCGTGAGGTATCTATCAAAAAATTTCAGATTTATGCTCGTTGGAAAGGTGACATTTGACACTAAAATATCCTCTTGCTGTTTTTTGTTTGATTAATTCAATTACGAGTACAAAGTTTTAAAAATGGAAGACAACAAACAGAAAATTCGATACATTTTCGTTTTTCTCTTGTAACGGCGAAAAAGATAGCCGGATGGCTAAAATTGTGAAAGGTGTTTATCGTCCTATATAAGACTGTAACAACCAGTTACGTACAATTTTTGTTTCGTCGATTTCGTTCGGTTATTTTTGATGTTAGAGATGCACCTCGCATGTGGATACAGCATCGTCGAAAATGTCTATAAAATATCAAAAATGATCGAAGTTAACCACATGTCAGCAGTCGTAACGCGCAAGACCTAAAAATCTACATGAAAGCTGTTTTAAACCTTTTTACAAAGTGAATCCAAAAGAAGTTACATAAAGTTCACGTAAAAATAATGGATTTCTTTTTCCCCAAACTAATATTTAACTGGTCAAGTGTAAATACGATAACATTGATTTATATATAGTTTTCCTTTTTGACCTTTTCAATGCATTTGAATCATACCAGTGATTTTTTTTTGTTAAAATTTTGATATTTCTGGTAAATTTGTTTTAGTTATTTAATGATTATATAATTTGTCTAGAAAATATTTCCCAGTGTTTACTTTTCACATTACAAATAAATCTTATTCAGAATTGAAATAAAATTTTTTTATTACATTGATTATACATTGATGGAAAAATATAAAACTACAGTGGTTAATCACGTTAATTTCCTTGAATTTTTCCTTACTGAATGTGTTTGATCGTATAAAGCACGATCATTTTTTTCATTTTCATTCAAATCCTTTTTAGTCCAATAATTAATAATTTTTATTTTTTAATAAAAATAAGAGCTACAGTCATTGAAAATAAGTTACTTTTATTCTGAATTGATTATAATTCGCTGCTGCAACAGTCGTAGTTAATATAGTGTAAGAAAGTTTTCACTTCGCTTTGCAATTGAGCAATGAATCAGAATCTCACTGTGCAAAGTTATTGCAAAAAATTGGACATTTTCCATTACATTGATTTTCGTGAAGAGTTTTTAACATAATAAATCGAATTTGCAATATTCAATTCTTTTTTTTTTCTTAATTTTTAATGAAGAAAATTAATATATGGTCAAATAAAATATTTCTTCCAGTGTAGTTATAGTTGATCGAAAACATTTCAATCGTAATGTTAAATAAAATGAGTTTTGAATTTATTTATATTACTTAATTTGTTACTTTTACTTTATCTGTATTAAGAAAAGTAATATCTTAAAAATTGCTCAAGCAAAAATATTTAATTAATTGTCAGTTCATTTTTGGTTTCCGTGAATAAACAAACATAGTAGTTTACCTAAGACTATTATTTCAGTACCGAATAAAGTTGAATATTTTTTGGAATATTTTTATTAGAATATTTAAATTAGGTGAAAATTCAATTTTGATTAATTAAAAACATTTCAATGAATTGAAGTTGTTTTGAATTTTAAAACACAGTTATTTTTACAAAGAATTATATTTTATTCCCTTTAAATATAACTGTATTAAAAATAAAGATAGCAATTAAATTTTTAAAGGAACTTAACGATTATGTTATCATAGTGTTAAAAAAAACAGTACAATTCTTTAATATTTAATTGAAATGATGTTTTTTGGTTAGTTTCTCGAGAATTTATTAAATCTATTTGTAAAAAGAAAGGCTTGTAATTTAAAATTTTCACTTCTGAGTAAAACTATATTAATACTTTTGTAGAATAATTGATTAGTCAGCATCGAGGTGTTTCGTGGTGTTTTTTAAAAATATCATATGAATTTACTGAATTATCAGGAAAATAGGATCATTGTGTCTAAGCAATAAATTCATGTTTTATTACATTTTATTTTTAAAGACTAATATTTCTCCTACGAATTAACATGCTAATCCATGTTTAATAAGCAATTATACAATATGAAAACAGTTTCCATATATTAACATTTAATGCATGATTTAAATTGAAATTTGACGTTAAATTAAGAAATTATCATAATTTTCCTGTTTTTTGTAAGACTCGTTTGTTATAGGCAGATTAAGAAAATATAGCAAAATATGATTTAGCATATCATAATAACAGAGGTAAATTATAGAGCATGTGTTTCAGTAATAAAATGTACATAAAAGGAAATTATATTATAATCATATTCAGTTCTTCTGGGTAATACATTTTATGCAGTAGCAGTTAAATAGTAATTATAGAGTTGAAATGTTTATGTAATTTGTGTATATTTTACAGTTATTAAAATTTCTTGATATCAGTGAATTTTATTAAGACACCAGAAAAAAATTTAATTTGATAAATGTTTTATATTATTGGTCTTGATAAATTGTTTCAATGATATTTCTTAACTTTATTTTATTTTGAATATTTTTTCATTTAATTATATAAAAAGTCAAAAGCAAAAACATTTTATTCCTCATACTTCATTAAATAGAGTCGGAAAATTATTTTCTTTGAAAAAAGCTCTATTTTAACCAATAAATTATGGATAGATCTCAAGATTTATTTTGTCCCAGCCGGAAAGTAATGATTAATCCTGTATGTCTGATATAAGACATTTAAATCCCCCATCACTATCGAAGGATTCACCATCCCCCAAAAGGAAATAAATTTATGCATTTATTCTGATAGTTAGGTCAAATAGTGTTCTTGTTCTATTATTAAAAATATTTAAGTGGATATTTTAAGTTCTACTTTGTGAAAAATCTGATTTCAATTACAAAATCAATACAAGAATGTGATTAAAAATCTTTATATACATGTAGAAGTACAGCTTGGTGTGAGAGAGCGGGAGAATGTATCTTTGGTTAAAAGGTGTTCTCCCATCATAACTCCAATTAATTTTAATAAATATATACAGAGATTGCTAAATTTGTGACTTCTAGCGCACCCCAGGGCAAGATATAGGGTAGCATGCTGGTGCAACTACAATTCCCAGAGCAGAATATTACTCACATCGCAGTTCATTTACAATGGTAATTTTGATACTTTATGTAGTATATTTTTAAATATTTACATAATAAAAGTATGTTTATTATTTAAAAAGAGTAGCATTCATAATAAGAATGTATAACATTATTAAGGAAATATATTTCTGGTAAAATTTTATAAAATAAGTCAGTATTCATAGAAAATATTTGCAGTTCATGATTAAGAGCCTTGTTGTTGTTGTGATTAGCCATTTTCTTCAACTGTTGAGTAATCAAATATCAAAGAAGCACATCCATGTCATGTTGTTAAAGAGCACAAGGAGGTCTTCTAATTGTTATTCTGAGAATCCTGATTTTGATTATACATACATCCTAAGACATCTTACTATTTATTCATAAAAACATATAAAACCTAAGAAAAGACTATAACATTCACTCTAATTGAAGCCACATGTAATAGAAGGGTAACAATAGTTTAATGGTTGATTTGATTTATTCTATTATTTTGCACACAAGGATTAATATAGTGGACTCAATTATAATTTAAAGTAGATTCTGGAAAACTTTTGTTTTTTATTAAAATAAAATTGTTTTTAAGTACCAACTACATAATTGTAACATTATTTAAAGAGCAAAAGCGTTCTCTACAAATAAAACTTTAATAAATTTATTTTTAATGTTCTATTTTATGTATTTTTATATTTTTAGTATTTTACATGAAATTATTTTTATGATTTTTGTCATGATGTATATTTTTTGATATTTTTAATTAATATAATTTCATTTCGTAGAAACAATTTTTTTTCCATTTGCACAAAGAGAAAATTTTAAATATTGATGAATAGGTATTTGCTTACAAAATAAAAAGAAAAGAAAACTAATTAAGAAGATCTTATATTTCACTGTTTGTTTACAATGTATTGATAAAAATATAAAATTTAAAGGCAGATTATATTTTGTTTTTACTCATCTTGGGTATAATTTAGATTTTATTCCCTCTTCTGAAAATGATTTTACGAAATTAATGATTTACTACAAAATTAATGATTTTATTTATTAAGAATTTTGAGATCTTTTTAATAATTAATCGTAATATTAAAACTTATTTTTATATGATAACTTCAAAAATTAATTATGATATATTTTATTGACTTAACCATACATATATAAAAAGTGTTGTTATTCCCGAAATGTCAATTAAAATTTCAAGAACATCCCTAAATTAACTTATAAGTAACGATGATTTCTTTTCTTAATAAACTTCTATAAACATCCTACCAAAAATCTTCCTTAAAGAATAAAGTTTGAAGATGTCCAAATTCTTAAATAAAAATAACTTTTTCGGATTTAACATCAGGAATTCCAAGCAGCATATAACAGGAATGAAAATAAATGAGGATAATATTGAAGCTTTCGCTTATTTTCTTGAAGAAAAGGAAAAATTTCTACGCGAATGACATATTGCGAGAGAAAAAGTAATGATTTTGCTACAGACTCTTCCGGAAAAAAGAATCATGTTGAGTTGAGTAAATATTTAATAATGCAACTTCTCTATCTCAGAAGAATGTTT